>VWZX01000185.1:184261-195675 GCA_013399015.1 Galbula dea | reverse complement strand
CCCCCCCCCCCCCCCCCCCCCCGCTACCATACCTTGCAGCAGACTTTGTAGATGCAATGCAAGGGTTTTGACATTTTTAAATTATAAAATGATAAAATCTGTGAAGGAGAATAGCTGATGTCTCTATCAGTAATGTAGAGCTGCATTGTGTTTCGTTTCTTATTAATTATTTTATTAAATTAACTGTTCTTTAAAACCTACTATGTATAGAGAGGTGTCTTTCTCCTGCATAGGCTACACTGCCTTTGCTTAACACAAGTAACTTTGCCTTTTCTTTTAACCCTTTCTAATTCTCAAGAAGGGGGGGAAAGTGATTTAAAAAAATAAAACATGTAGCTAAATATGAAAGGTAATTTCATTCAGGTGTAAAGAGAGTTGAGGAAGAGACAAATGCCTCTTTCTAAGTCCTTACTCACAGGTAATGCAAATGACCCAAATGTTGCAATGTTTCACAGCCTGAAGTTGCTTTTCTAATATATATGGAAAAAGCATTGGACAGTTCTTGGAAGATCTGAATGATGATACTAGAAATGTGAAAAACTGCAATTAAATAATATCCTAGTACTGCAGCTCTGGAGAGACCAGATATAAAAAACCATTTTGAAAAGATGTACTGGCTTCTTTTTGTTTAAGACAGTGAGGGCACTACAGAAGACCAAAAAAAAAGTGTTTAATGTAGGAGTTGGTTAAAGAAAGCTTCCTATGTAGATGTGCCTACAGATAATCTGACACAGGTTTGTCTAGTCATGTCAACTTTTGTGGTGTGTTTAAAAAAAATATTTCTAGCCATAGCTTCTCCCTTAGTTATAAATTAACAGTTCAGGCTATTTCTTTAGAAAGAGGAGGATTTTTATCATTCTAGTATCTATTTCTCATGTTGCCACTTGTGATAACTGCCAGGTGGTGGTCATGGAAAGAAACACTCTACATCCTTCCTGATTTTAGCAGTCAGTCTGCTTCTCCCTCCTGCTGCTCTTGCTGTTCTCCATCAAAGCTGTCTCAGGCATATTGGGAGTCAAGATTTAGTCCTGTTCAAGGGTAAGAAAACAGGATGCAATTTTCATTTCCATATTCATCCAAAAACAAAGTATAGGTTAGGCTTGGTTAGTCCTGACCATCACTTTCTTAGAAAACATGGGTTAGAGAGAAAACTGAGCTTGATCACCCCTTGAAACAGCTACACTGCAACCAAACTCTTCAGTTGCAGTGCAACAGGGAGAATCAATTAACTTCTCACAGTTGGCCCAGATTTGCTGTCCTGGAAGTCACTAAACTGAGAAGAGGGAAGAGCAGCCATCCTTCTACTTTGAAAGAGATGGCAAAGTCTGCCCCAGCCTGGCCCAGTCTGTATAACTGATGTGTAATTTCAGCTTAACAGAACAGATCTAGAGAGAAAGTTAACTGGAAATATATACCTCATAGCCATTGTTATAGGGTAACTTCACTGATTGTTTGGGGGTTTTTTCCCCTGATTTGTAGTTCATCTAGTTCACTATATGTTGAGCAGTCTATTTATTTCCTGAAATAGTTCCTGCTGCTGTGACAAGTAACATGGTTTTTGTCTAAGCTCAGTCTCTACACAGCTGGCACATACCTGAAAATACAAATGTTACAGTGGCAGACCTCAATTAATTCAATGCATGTCTCACCTACCAAGATCAGAGGAGTTTCATGTTCATTTTTGATAGCATGGTAAAATCTTTTCTCTCTATTTTATGTCTGAGCAAAGAATTAAACATGGTACAAACTCTTCCGGCAGCTCAGAAACCAGACTGAATTGTTGGAGCAAGTTTGAAGCTGTCCTTGCTCCTATGTCTTCTGAGACAGATAGCATGCAAATCTTGCTGTAATAATTCTGCAAATTGGCTGACTTTTGAATGTTTAATCTTTTGACCTCTACAATGCATTAATGTTTTCAACATATTTATCTAAACTTGTAAGGAAAAGGCATCTCAAATTATGTGCAGAGGGAAAAAAAAAAAAGAGAGGAAAGAAATCTGGAACCAATAAACTTGTGGAGCTTGTAAATTCCTTCTTTCCAAGTTATTCATCCTAAAGAGGGTACGAGCTCTCCTTCTTAGAAACAAAAACACAGGAGGAGGAATGGGACACTTAATGGTCATAATATACCTGGAAGCTTCAGACGGAGGACAACCTATGCAAAGTATCTGCTTTTCCAGTCAAAACTCTTAAATTTCTTTCCCAAAATGAAAGGTTCCTACAATAAAACAGTTAAAATTAGTGAAAAATTAGTCAAAATTTGTCTGGCTGGGAGGCACTGGCCTTCGATGCAGGTTGTGTCCATGTAAACTTTGCTGTGACTCTCATAGTTTGGGAGGTTTAGTCTACGTCGAAAACATTCTTTTCTTACTTTTTCCCCCCTTTTTTAACCAACACCACTTCAAAAGTGGATGAAAGAACTTCGTAAAAAAAGACACAGGAAAATCATTTAGGGGCAAAAACCACAGAGACGAAATTTGAAGCCACAGAATATTATTTTTAAGAAAATTGATTACATGGAAACAGGAAAGAAGATGATTAAATGGAAAATATTTGGCAACCTTAAGTGTAATAGACACCAGTAACCATTTGCTGCTGTGTTTACTATATAAACTGTATATGAACAAGTATACACAATACATGTCAGATTTCAGGCAGGAGCGAGGTTATGTATTGCCTTGTGATTCGCAGCAATTTCTGTTTTCTCATCAATGTTCCCAAAAGCCTGTGAAATAGAGACTGTGGGGTTGAGACTGCAGACCTTAAAACTGAAATATTGCTTCAATAACACAGGGTAAGCTGCTCTACTGTTCATGCATCTTATCTCCTCTGGGAAGTGTCATATAGCCATGAAGCCCCGGGTTTCACATTGGGGTCTTTCGTTCATCTTCAAAGCAATAGAGTGAAAAGATCTCACTGCAATCAGTCAGGGGGGTGAGATTATTTGTCAGTTCTGTCAAAGGCTGATAATTTAATATTGTTCTGCATGAGCTGGGCATCTGGATTATCTGCAGTGCTTACCCCTTAAAATGCACGAAGAAAGGCAATCTGTGTGCCTGACATTGCTGCTTCTGCTTTTTGCTCATATCTCTGAGTGTAGCTAGAGCAGGTTTTGTAGGATGGTAGCGTTTCATAGTTTTAAAAATAATTTTCTATAAATGAAAATGCATTTTGCTTAGCTAAGAGACATCCAAATTTAAGATACCAAAAGGAAATACTGGAAATCCTTGTAAATGTTGGAAGACAAAAATTGTTTATGAGGTTCCCAAAGAACTGATATGTTGGGGGTTAACTCTGTCTTTGGGATGGGGAGATTTAACATAACTCCATGGGTCCAGTGGCTTCACAGGGAGTATCTACTTCCAACACATGAAAAGGGCTTTATTATTTCACTACAGGTGGCCTCCAGTTTTTAAATGACTGATCACCCATGTTCCTGAGAGATGACTGAGTGTCTCTCCAGTATAAGTGTTTTTGGATTTCCAGGGGGAAACTTCACACAGCAAAACAGGCTCATGGCACAGCATGCTTGGGCACCCTGACTCTGCATCCAAAGCCTCATGATTTTTCCATTAGCAGTCACAGCACAAAGGTTTCTGTAGGATCAGTGCTGTGAGATGGTGCCAGACAAGTGCTGCTTATTATGTCCTGCTAGCTAGAGAACACTCAGACTAGGTCACCAAAGAGGTCAATGGGGAATGGACAGGGAAGGTACTGAATTCTGGCTGCAAACAGGACAACAGCCACACACACTGCCCCCACCTTCTTTGCAAAGAAAAAGTTAAATGTTTCTCCAATTACAGTTTCAGGTAGAATTTAGGCAGGGGACAAAAGCATCTACATAGAATTTGTTTGGTCTCCTCAGTGCTGTAGAAAGTGCTGTAAGTCCCAGTGTCACTGGAAACACAGAGGCTCAGGTCTCTTTTAAGCCCCATGACAAGATGATGCCATCCCTGATGGAAACAGACATGCTCCTCTTGTGCCAAGTTTTCTTTAAAGTCCCCTCCAACTTCAGTCATAGTCCTGCTGCTCCATATCTCTACAGAAAATAAAAGAAAACCAGATCATATGGATGTAGAGCAGCAAAGCAAACACCAAGCCATTTCGGGCGGAAGGGCCAAGCCCCTGCCCAGCACTGGACAGGGTTGGGCTTCAGATCTCCCCAGCCTGTGCTTGCCACAGCACCACGGGGTCCAACCAAAGAAGGCTGGGAGTTAGTTATCCCCACACTGCTCCTCTCGAGGGCAGCACTTTGTCTCAGCCAACAGGGAAAGCAAGAGCACTTCTGGATCATGCAGGCCAATTCAGTATTGTGAAAATTCTGTCCCTACTGAGAAATGAGTGGTCACACTAATGCAGAAGCATATACTGAATATTACCAGATCTGTTGTCACAACCTTTAAATTCCAGTTATCTGTTCCTGTAAGACCGAATGAGCCTAAACTCACAGACCAGCTCAGCCTCCTTGTGCCACTGTTTGCAGACCACAGTGCAATGCCTGTGGACATCTGCTTTTCTCTGAAACCAACTTGTGTGTCTCCTTGTAACTCCTAGAAAACCAAGTCATTGCTAACCATCAGCTGGAAAGTGGAGTATGAGTACAAACTGTTTTCAATATCCATCGCCAGTTTTCCACATTGGACTTTAATTCCCAAATTGTATGTTGGCAGTTGCAATCGATAATGACTACAGAATTTTCTATTACATTAACTGTAGCAAACTGAAATCTAATACCTCTGAAAATACAGAAAATAACCTGACTGTTATAAACATAAAACAAATACTTCTGAATGGAGCCCAGCGGCTGTGCCTCTAATTACTTTAAATTTCAGTATATAGAAACTATGTTGAGTGACAAGTCAATTTATTTGCATGCTGGAAAAGTTAATGTTCTAGGCATGTGTTTATATGATAGCAGCTTCAAGCATATGTTTTTTATTTTTCCCAAATAGATTTTTTTTTCCAGAGGCTCATAGTAGGTTTTCTGCTCATATGCTGCAGTTAGCAAACATATTTCATTATTTATAGTTTTGTGGGTGTGAATCTACTGTTCTCAGAAGATGTTGGATTGACAGTCCTGCAAGATATTCCAGCCTGCCCTGCTACTTTCCTTAATCCTGACCTGACAAAACTGCCTGCTGGGGAGAGAAAGTCAGTCACTCTTCATCTGCAGCAGGTACTCCACTTCTTCACTGGAGGCTGCCCACAACCCTAGCAAGCAGGACCACTTCTCACAGGACTTGGTGTAGTCTGGACATCTGCTTGGAGGAACGGGTTGAAGATTTATATTCATTTACTGATCTGTTAATTCTATAGATACAGAAGCCTAAAGTCCAGTTTTCTTCTGCATACTAGGAATGATGATATGTCTCAAAGGACAATCTTGCACAGAGCTGAATTAGTCTTATAAAATTCAGTATTTTATATAGATTTCTAACGAGCTCAAATGTCCTTGTGTTATACAAACATTTTGATTTTACGAAGACATATTCTGAAAAGGAAAAACAAACAAACAAACAAAACCCCCAAAAACCATCTGATTGTCTGCTTCTCTGCTAAACTCCAGATCTTTTTCACAATGTTCACTATCAAGCATTCAATCATACTTTTGGGTTTTGGGTCTTTTTTGTGGAAGGAAAATTGCTTCACAGACATGTGTAAAACCTGCAGCTTGGGACTAGAATTTGATGGGGTGAGTCTTCCGAAAACTCAACCTCAAGAATTCTGGAAATAAATGGCAATTGAGTGTTCTGGTCTTTACTAAATCTGTGCTCATGAGGTTTTTGAAACTCAGTCCTGAGACAGGGAGTGTGGCCCTTGCCTTGGAAGCAGTTCAAGTCAGCTGAAATAAACCTGGAGGTTTCATTTTGTCCAGCTTGCACAAGAGACAGCTTTAATCTATATGGAGGCTTGATGTAAAGCATGTAGGCATGCAGTGACAAAAGGTGCCTACGGGCAGCAAAGGACAAGAAATCAGGATGGGTCAGCTGAGCAAACATCAAAGATGCTGAAACAACCATCAGAAAAGTAAATATTCTCAAGTAAATGGGATATGCCCATAACACTAGCGAGATTTCATAGAAACCAGTCTTTGAAAACAATTCTGCTGCTGTGTCTCTGTTTGTATTTCCCACTCTGGAATATTAAATTAAAGCAGTCTGTTTGCTTTTAAAGTTCATCTGTTCTTGCTACTCTTTCCTCACTGCAGCCTCTTGACACCTCAATTATCTCTTCAACAACTCTTGATAGTACCACAGGTGTTGGTGTTGCCCATCTGGATATTTCTAACGCACCCCACCATGAGACTTGGTTAGCAAAATATATGCAGGTACAGAGGATAAAAGGTATTTATCCACAAAGAGACTGTGCAAGGTCTAGGAATTATTTCAAATCCACTTAAATCCTGTGAAGGTAAGAAGTAATGCATTTAAGGATTACTATTTGAGGCTATTAAAGGAACATTTTTTAAAGACAAAAATCTCTACATGATTTCCATCTCTTCATCTCCAGCAGAAATTAGCATGAAAGATAAACATATCCATTAATTTCAATGCTAAAGCCTCTAACTTGGACTAAACACAGAATTTTTGTTGTTTTATTCTCTCAGCTTCTGCTGTTCTTTGGTAATAACAAAATTGATATAAGCTGTACATGATGTAATCATTGCTTAATGTAAATGGCTGCTATTTCAGCGCGTCAGTGTCATTTTGGCCTAGGTGGTGGTATCTCTAGTGGACTGCACATGGTAGCTGATTATTTTGGCTACACAAGGAACCACCACAACGTCTGATTTAGTCACATAATATCTGGCATAAATGGCAGGATGAATCAATTCTGCTGGAGGCTAAATCTCCTTTAGCAGCTGTAGCAGAACAGAGGTTGCCAAAATCTCATGCTGCAGCCTGTGACTTCAAGCTAAGGTATAGCAACTTTCTAGAAGCACAGTGGGACAATAAAAGATGTGCTAAATATACAAGTCCATGGAAGACTAGTAGTGGTGGTTGGTTGGTTTTGCTTGAGAACCAAGAACTTGAAGCTCACTCTTTGCACAACCACCTCATCTTCTGCCCCTTCTGCTTGTTCCTCCCTTCACTGGAAAGAAAATGTTGCCACTGTATAGACAAAAAAAAAGAGTATTCTGTGTCAGGTTACCATTAGATTTTACAGGACCTTTTTTTGCAGTGCAGCAGTGTTTTATAATTTTACTTGTGCTTTCAGATGGTGTGTTTCCCGTGGGTATTTTAGGGCAGGTATGGCTGTGCAGAGGCTCTGTGAAGCTGGCAGTGGAGGAGCTCACACACTGCGTGGGCTACTCCACCTAGTTACCCTTGGAAAGACACAAAGCGTTGAAATCAAAACCAAAAGGCATTAATACGGGAGGTCTCGTGAATGTTACCTATCCACCTCCACAAAAAAAATATAAATAGTGGAACAAAGGCAGCTTCTTCCTTTCTCTCGCTGCTTCCTAGATATGTTATAAATGTTGGGGTTTCCGTGGTGCCGGACTCCAGCCATCAGGTGCCCCTGGTACCCCCAGCTCAGTAGCCCTCTCCGCTGCCCGACCTGTGCTGCTTCTGGGTGTGGTGCTTCCAAATTCCTCTCCCCTCTACCTCCTCCTCCCCCCCGCGCGGGTTGGGAGGCACCTTTCCAGCTCCCGCAGAGACCCTATGAGACTTCCCTGAGGTTTCTTGCCCGGTACATCTTCCAACAGCGCGTACGGAACGCCGCCCGGGGGTGCGGAGGGAGGCAGGCCCCCCGAGGAGCTCCCAGCACCGGGAGCACTGCCGAGGGGACCCTGAGGAACCAGGAACCGGGAGGGAGCAGCAGACCTTCTTGCTTATGTCCCTCCGACTGCAAGTGCCGGAGGAGGCGAGTGGCCGGGATTAACCGAGGGAGGTTACAGAGAGGCTCCGGAGCCCAGCAGGCACATTTCCCAAAGTGACAGCACTGTGTGAGTGTATGTCCTGAGTGTCCCTCCCTAGAATTGGTGCTGGGGCATCCCGTGGGGATTTCGCCCTCGTTGCCGGAACCGCCCCGGCGACGGGAACAGCCTCTCCGAAAGCCTCCCCGCTGGGCCCCCAGCGTAGCAGAGGTTTAACGGGCAGTTGTTTCCTGGGATGCAAGGCATAGGGAAACGCGACCCCAAAACGCTCCGGTGCCCCGGAGAGGAAGCGGGCTCAGGCGCCCAACACTCGGTGGCACTGCGGGTAGGAGTCCTGCCTCTCGACCGGCAGCGAAATTCAGGCCGGACAGGCTGCACCGCCGAGGTAGGGAGCAGGGACCCCTCTGTCCCCCCGCGGGAGAAGCAGGGAACGGGACGAGACCGGATGGGACGGGACTGGCAGCCGCTCCAGCGGAGGTCCACCGCCGAGTCTGAGCGCTCTGCGGAAGCCGTTCGCATGCCTGCGGGGCTGCGTGCTGCCAGGTTCGGTGACCAAAGCCTGGAAGTGCGGGGACGCACACCCCTTTCGTAATCTGCAGAAGGGAGCCTATTCCAGTGCTTTCCTGGGGAGCAGACAAACCGACGACAGCAGCAACAAGAACAACAAAAAGAAATTAAACTCGTTGCAAAATTGCATTCATCGGTTTTCGGGGCAAGAGCCTTCTCTGGCTCTTAGCATTCATTGATCCCAAAACCGGGGAAGCGGGGACCCCTCAGGGAGAGCGGGAGCAGCCCAAAAGACTGGCCAGTCAAATATCCTTCAGCGCGAGAGCAGCACTTGAACCCGCGTTCCCCTTGCCTCAGTGAATCGTCGATGCTTTTAATTAAACGCAGCTACCCCTTCTTCTTAAAACCCGTCATGGAAGGATTAGGTTCCTACTTCTCGGGAGGCGACCGGCGTGCGTTGACCTCTGAGCATCAGACTCTCCGACCGGAGCGGGCAGTCTCTCAGAGCATCCCTGCCAGATCTGTACTCCCGAAGCACCTCGACAAGGAAAGGCGGGGGGTGGGGGGGAATAGAACCAGTTTGTTACAAACACATTAAAGGAAAGGCAAGGGCCAAGTGAAACTGGAGCGGGGTACGATCTAAGCCCCCTCCCCGAGATCGGCAGTCCACCTGCTGCAGGCACACCAGATCCTTCAGGGCACCCGCACCGCTGCTGTGTAGAAAGCGCAGGGGGAACACAGGGTTCGACCCCCGACGGGAGCACTGGGAAGAGGCTCAGGAAGGGGCCAAGCGTTATGGGACCAGGGGCACCGCTGTGCTCAGGGGGCCGAGCTCGTCTCAGGCACCTACGGCGCACGTCCCGTCGGGAATTACAGAGGCGTTGCCCTCTGGGCTTGCGGGGTGGGCGGAAAGGGCTCCTCAGCCTCCCGCGGCGCTCTACAGAACGCCGCGCCTGGGTAGACCGCCTCTGGGCTGCTGGCAGAACAACCCCTCTGCGGATTTCTTCGTTGTCTGAACCAAGCTCCGGGATTTTATTTAAGAGCTGAAAACAAGAACATCGCCCCCTTTTTTTTTTGGAGAAGGGAAGCCGCAGCCCTCCGTCTTAGGAAGGGTAGTTTGTCCAAATCGGGGAGACCCCTATGCCCCAGTGCTCCGAGTCCTGACGCTGTTTCCCCTGGACGGCGACAGGCGGGCAGCGGGTGCGGATGTGGGGCAGCTCCCGGGCAGGTGCGGGCAGGCAGCGAGGGGGAGCAGCGGCCGTACCTGCAGGCACGGGAGAGCTCTCCCGCGGGGGAAGCTCCTGCCCTTGCCTTCGCTGTCGGGCGCACGTCGGACCGCGACGTCAAGGGGTCAGAGAGATCTTGGCCCGAGGGGATGAGCTCAGGGGACCCGGGAAATGCGCAGTGCCAGTAACTTGGCAGACACTGGTCCTGCTCCCCATTTGCCCAGGAGCGCGATGGGGAACTCGCCGCCTGCTTCCCTTTGCGCCTAGGAGCTGCTTGGATCGGGGATAATTTGGGGGGGAGAGTGGTGGAGTTATTTGATCTCTTTCCTAAAGCTAATGAACATTCCCTGCCTCCCCCTTTCCTCCTGCCCCCCTTCTTTATTTTTTATTTTCCTTTCTTTATTTCTTTAAAATAACCTTTTTTTCGACCGTATGCATATCAAAGATAAATAAATGCGGGCAGGTATCGTCCGCTTCTCAGCCAGCGCTCCGAGGACGTGGGGAAAGACTGGCAAATGAGTGGGGGGAGATGATGGTCAACCTTGCACCTGCCCCGTGGCAAAAAAAAATCCCGAGGGATGGAGAAGAAGGGTTTGCAGTGAAGCTCCCGTCTCAAACCCAGGCGAGGTCACTGGAGGAGTAGGCAGTAGGTTACTGGGAGGAGCAGAGATTAAATCTACCTTCACCCTGATCAGAATTAAAAAGCATCCCAGTGTCTGTGCCGCTGATCAGCAAGGAGGCTTTTACAATCCCGCTTTACTGACTCCAGTAAAGTTTCCAGGCAGGTCTCCCTCCCGCAACTCAAGTCCCCGTCTCCCTGCTCCCGCTCCCTCCCCGCACCCCGAAACCTGCCGAGGAGCACGAAATCTGCCTGGCCCTGCCGAGCACCTCGACGGAGCAGGCCTGCAGATTTTCCTGTAGTTCCTGGTTTCCCTGTTGTAAGTTCTTAAACCGAATATTGAAATCGTTTTCCTTATGGCGCCTGTTCCTGCCTTGTAGCGCTGGCATTAAACAAATAGGAAAAGTGTGTAAAAGGGAGGCTACGGTTACAGCATGTTGGCCTGACATTTCCACATATAATTAAAACCATAGCCACAATAATACGTAAATAAATAACAGCAAACAGGAGGACTCGTTCTTGTTCCAGTAGAAATCAACTGGTTTGGCTCTGTCACTGTATTATATTATTGGAATGGTCTATGACGTTCCGTCCTAATTTTATTTCATTTTATTTTAGAAGGAAGGACAACAGGGAAAGAAATGATGCATTTGTTTTTCTTTCAACTCCATGTTTACTTTTAATTTTCCTGTATTTTAAAATAAACACTTTGGCTGAAGAATGTTTGATCTTTGCAAGGAGGAAGTCTCGATTGTAAAGGAATGTACAGCAGTTAGGTATGAAAATGAGGTTGTGACTCACAGCTGCAGGCAGAAAAAAAAGGTGTTGTGGTGTCAGCCAGAGGTGTTCAGTCTAATAACTCAAGCTGTAAACTGTATCCTCTAAAATTACTTACGTAGTAAATCACTCAGGGGTTAAAAAATAGACTGGAAAGTGTAAGGGAGGAAAACAAAATCTTTTAGAAGTTCCCTTCATTAAAATTATTTGTAATGATGGGATTTAGGAGTTTACTATCTCCCTCATTTTCTTAAATGTCAGCCTGATACAGTTAATTGCCCTTATATAGGCGATGGTGCCTAGGTCGTCCGCGAAGCAGCAGAAACTTGAAAGGCGTGTTCGGGGATGGCTGTTTCCTTGACTGCTTTACCCGATTACAGCTCATTTCATTTTGAAAAGGGGG
>VWZX01000185.1:0-147107 GCA_013399015.1 Galbula dea | reverse complement strand
CCTTCTCCTCCTCCTTTCACACGGTGAGCCCGTCTAAAGCTCTCCAAATGGCCTTTCAAAAAAGAAAACCCTTCAAGGAAAAATGGGCACACATCCCTTTCTAGGCACCTTGCCAAAATCTTCCAAGCACCCTACCTGGCATCCTAGCNGGCCAGGGTGTGTGGGGGGGTGGAATTACAGCCGCCCTGTAGTGGAAGAGACAAGTTCAGAGCTCCACTTCCCCCCTCTTTAATTAGGTTGGGGAGAGCTGCGGAGGCGCCTGGTTGAGGTGCAGATGAGGCGGCCGGGCCGAGCGAGTGAGTACCCAGCACAGCCACGACGGGACGGGGATGGGCGACCGCAGAGGGATGGAGGGGGGAGCGCCGCGCCGGGGGGTTCCGGGAGAGGGGACGAGCACCTGACCACTGAGAGGGGGTGAGGGGAGGAAGGTGGGGGGAAATGTGAGGCTGGGAACAGTGGAGATCTGTCAGGGGGAATTCGCCTCCCCAAAGTTGCGGTGCGGGCCGCTGGGTGAGTTTGGGGAGGCCAGTGCCGGTGCTGCAAAAGTCATCCCGAAACAGCTGTGACTTCACCTATTAGCCCCGATGTCTTTCCGAGGAGATTGGCGGAGTTAAACATCCCACAATGGGCGCTCTGGGGCGTCTCCAGCCTGACCTCTACCCGGTTTTAATAGTTTCATAGGAACTTCATTAAATCAATTACTTAGTGAGCACATCATCATTTATTTGTAATTAGCACTGAAGAGCTTGATTTTTGCAGCAGCCCGCAGCCCGGTTCCCAGCGGGGTTGGCAATGTACTACAAGCACTTTTGTTTGCTGTGTGTGTTGACTCGTGGTATTATTCGGCCGCCACAATAAAAGTGTAATCTTCACGTCTTAATCTAGCATTCAGGGGGGAAAGGAAAACAAACACGGCGCGGATGAGGCGCCGGTTCCCCGTCCCCCCGTCAACCTCCCCCGCCTCCATCCCGAGCTGCCGGCCCCACTGCGTGCAGTCAGCGGCGGCGAAGTGCGGACCGCGGCGGCTCCTGGGGCGTGCGGCCGGGAGGAGGGCAGAGGGGCAGGAGGGTGGGACCGAGGCTGGGGCCGACGAAGGCGGGGGGAAAGGAAGGAAATGGGTCATCCGCAATCTGGACAAAAGGGAGCGGCTCGGTGGCTTGAAGGGCATGAAATAAGGGCTGCAGCTGCGAATTGGCTGCCTGGAGCTGGGCAGGGCATGGTGCGTGGGGATGTGCTGGGGGGAACGACCGGGGTCAGCGCTGCAGGAGGCTGGAGCTGGGGAAGAGGCAGCAACGAGACTTTGTTTTCGGGGCAGGAAAGGAATAGGTAGGGGCAGGGAAAGCCTCCTCGGACGCGGGGTGAAAGTGACCGCCGGGGGAGTGGAAGAGCCCTCTCAACCAACCAGGCCTCCTCGCTTCTCCCCGCAGCGTCCTGCCATCGCGGTCTCCCACGGGGCGGTGGCTCCACGCGTGGGGCATCTCACGGCTGCCCCCAGGCGACAGCCCCAGCCCCTTTCTGCCACCGCAGAGGCGCATCGCTGCATACTCAGGCTGGGTCCTTTGCCGGGCCCCCTGGTGCGGGGCAGGGGCACCGGAGAGCCCCGGGTGGACAGGGGCTTTGCCACCCCCCTTCGTGGCTGGGCTGGCTCCCAGCAGAGTGCCCGCTGGGCAGGATGAGGTATGGGGAGCGGGGGCAGGTTTTGGGGGGTCAGTCCACTGCGTGCTCCCCTCCCTTTCCACGGTTAGGGGCTGACTCCTTCCCCAACCCCGCACGGCTGGTCGCAGGTGGGCATCGGGGCAGGGACCCCCTGGAAAAACCCGAGGCCGATACAGCCCTATATGGGGATTGTATCTTGTCTCGGCCCTGGTGACAACCCCGGTCCTGGTCCTCAGGCGCTGCCCTTATTTCGGCTATTCACCTGCAGAAGGGCTTCCCCTCTCGCCCCACTGCCTTCCCGGCTCTTCCCTACGGAAACCCGCCGAGGTGAATGGGACGAACCGAACAGCCCCGTCGGTGTGTGCCCTGGCCACCTCCTCCTGGACGTGGTTTGGGGAGTGTGTGTGTGGGGGAACGGACTCAATCCTTAATTTCCATCCTCATCGCTGAGAGAGCCAGAACTCAGGGCTGTAGGTACAGGTGCAGGGGAGGGTGCAGGTATCGCCCACCCCTCATCGCGCCATCGGGCAACATCTCTGAGGGCAGCGAGAATCCGCCGGCCCCGGCCTGGGCAGTGGGGGAGAGGGGAACGGAGTCCCTATGGCTACAGGAGCAGAAGCGGGGAGGGAGGTTGGAGGGGTCAGTGGCTTTGACAAGGCGAGGGCTGCTGTGCACCCACCGCCACCGCAGAACCGAGGCACGGCAGAGACAGGAAACAGGCTGTTAGGGCACGGGTGATGAGACAGCGGCTAGGAATTAGAAAGGGTGTGAGCTTAAAACACTCAGGTTTCAGGAGGTCCCAAATTCACACAAATAACGAGGAGAAAAAAAAAAAGAAAATCAGCCACGGCTCGAGGGGAGGAGAGGTGCTTTACTTGAGCGGAGCAGCTTGGAAGCGGAGTGTTTTTAATTTCTACGAGTTTTTAATATTAAAGCCCTTAACCGAATACACTGAAAGTATCCAAAATACCCGCTCGTCAAGCCGAGCAGGGCGGGTTTGGCCCCGAAGTTGCCATAAAAGGGAGTTTTCCTGCTGTAGCGTTGGGGAGGTGGTGAGTGAGGTTGTGTGGTTTTTGCTTAGAATTTGCTTAGAGCCAGAAGGTGTTTCCAGCTCAGCAGATCTCTTCTAACCAGGCAGCAGAGGGTGAGCAGGGCACGAACCGCAAAAGTTAAAGAGAAAAAAAGCTTTTTTTTGGGGGGGAGAAACTCTGTTTTAACACCTCCTTTCCCACCTCCCCTCTTAGGCTGGGGGAGCCGTACTCGGCTGTGCCTCAGGACGAACAGCCAAATCTGAAGTGCTCCTACCCCCACGTTCCCTTGCCTCGGGGCAGCTTTGTCCACGGGGGGCAGCTCAGCACCCCTCGGTCCCTGGCTTCGGCCCTGCTGCTCCGTGGCCTGCCCTCCTTGCCTACCCTGTCCGTACTCTCCTTCAGGTCCTCTTACGCGAACAACCTGTCAGCCTCTGAAGTCGTCGCTGCTAGTAGCTGGCAGGAAGTTAATATATATTTACTGGGGGCTGCACCCTCTTGTATCTTTAGTAAGGAGGAGGAAAGCTGCCTCCGTGGGAAATGGGTGAAGAAAGGGGTTTAGTTAAGCAGGACAAATCCAGGCAGGTCTCCCAAAAGCAGAAGGGATTCCACGGACACCCACCATCACCAACCTGGATGGCAGAGAGTGTTTGGAAGTTGGAGCTGTGCTACCAAACATTTTACAGCAGCTGTTTAACATTCCCCTACCCAGTTATTAAACACGAACGGGAGTAAATTAAAATAGTGAAGTGAAATGAAATAAAAGCCCTCTTTTCATTCTGCTAAGAGACAATACCTAATTAAGGAATATTTGAATCCCACAAAAAATGTGGACTCTCTACAGTGACATAAAACTTTTCAAATATAAACCAACAGAATCCAGCCCAGGTTTAGGCACAGCCTCTGTTGCAGCCCTAGCTTGCTGAGAACCAGGACAAACCAAAGGTAAGGACTTGCTGCCTTGACTCTATCCCAGCTCAGGTCTCCTTGTAGGAGGCTTCCTTTAGGCTTTAATACTCTCATTTCTTGCAGGACAGGGAGGCAGGCTCAGCTCAGAGCAGCTTTTCAGATTCCAAGCTTGCTGGTGGTGAGCCAGGACAGCACCAGCTGCTGGCTTCAACAGCCATACCCAAGAGTGCCTAGCAGTTGGGGATGGTCCTTAGATCTTTTTTCCCTATCTCCTCTAGCACAAAAAAAAAAGTCTCCTTTGAAACTGTTTACCATGCCATCATTGGAACATTCTATTATTTTATGCTGTGCCATCAACCAAGGGGTCAGGGCAATCTGCCCAGGGTTTTGCCAAGATCTTCCTCCCTGTCTTCACTTATGTCATCAGGACATACATTTTTGTTCTCCATTTGGCAATATTCATATGCCAGATACGTTTGCCATTTAGTGCATCCTGCAGAGGTTAGAGAAATATAACTTAGTATTGATTTTAGCCTGCCTAGATCACTGGGAAGTGTATCTGTGGGGTTTGATGCTTGCAAGCAGTGCCCAGGACCTTCCCAGGGGCATGAGCCTCCCAGGCAGTGCTTGGAAGTGAAGCTTTAGGCCAGCTGCATGCAATCCTGCATCAAGGAGCTCTCAAGCAAAAAGCAGGGGGAGTGGGAAGATCTTAAGCCCAAATATACAAACACTATGAGCACAGAACTCTTCCAGTGGGGTGGTGAAGCAGGGAGGAGAACAGCTCCATTCCCTAAGACATTCATGAGCTGGTGAGCTAAGGATTTAGCAGTGTTTTTTAGTCACGTAGATGAAGCTACATTCGTTGTTTTGTAAAC
Organism: Galbula dea; assembly: GCA_013399015.1. Classification (NCBI taxonomy): domain Eukaryota; kingdom Metazoa; phylum Chordata; class Aves; order Piciformes; family Galbulidae; genus Galbula; species Galbula dea. The sequence goes on along the minus strand of VWZX01000185.1, from coordinate 142,639 downwards.
CTCTATGAAGCACAAATTTATCTGCCTCTTGGCTGCTCCAGTTCTGCTTTGCATCACTCCCAAAGAAAGACCACTTTTGCAACTGCAATTAAAAACTTGCCACAGATGGATAACACATCACATACACACACCTGATTCCCAACTCTCCCTTCCACATGGATACTGATCTCATCCAAATACCCTGAGTTCATGCTCATTAGAAGAGTAAAACTGAGAGGGATTTTTCCAGGATATAAGGGGAAGAAAACCCCAACCTTGGAGGGAAGGCAATGTTGTTGGCTTTCAGCCACCTTCTCCCCCTTGACCTCTCCAAGGACGCAACCAACCTCTTATCACTGCACACAGCCCAGGGCACAAGATGACAGCAAGTTCCCCTTTAGTGGCAGATGCAGCTTTATATGCATGGCCTGTTTTGTGGTGTTCACTTTATTTTTTTACCTTGCCACGTAAGAAGGAAGCTCCCAAGTTTCCTAAGAGTCAAGGCATTGCTCCCTCCCTTTCTCAGCTGCCCATCTGTTGAGGAACTAAGTATTTCATAATGCACATTTATTGGATCTAAATCAAATTAAAAGCATGTGTGTGTGGAGGACTTTATTAAAAAAAATTGCTCTGAACTTCAGAAAAGATGGGGCCAAATCATGGTTTCCTGTCCAGGTCAAGCCTATCTTACCTGATGCCTTGCCAGAAGCATCACTTGCAGCTTCCTCTCTCCCCAGAGGACCCATGGGTCTGATAAGCTGGCAGGGACAGAGTGGGGAGGAACAAGTGCCCCATTGTCTGGCTGGGCAGGGGCAGAGCCAGCCCAGATGTGGGCCTGAAAAGGGTAATGCCATGAATATGAAGACAGCCTGTGCTGGTCCCCAGGCAGCCCCTCTGAAGTTCCCAGGGAAGAGGGATGTGCAGTTTTGTACGCTGCTTTCTGTCTTCTCCTTCGAGGAGGGCCACCTTCACCTCCCAAGAAAAGAACCCCACCTCTACCCTTGCACTGCTGGGATCCTCCATGCTGACACTGAGCTCCAAACTCATGGAGGGCAGCGGTGTCGTTTGCTGGGCTGGCATGGGGCCCTGGTGCTCTCCAGTGACAAAAGGGGTGGATACATGAGCTGCTGGTGACATGGATGCTCAGGCTTGTCAATGACTGCCAGCTCTGGGAGCGAGTGTAGATCAGCACTGGCAGAGGGTGTTTGATTGATGGCTGGCTATTAAGGGGTGGGATACGATAGCTGTGTCATGCCAGCTTTGGTGTGTCTGGTCCAGGAAACCAGGGATTATATCAAAATGGCAGCTTACTATGGTGAGTGTATAAAGGTGCTTACTTACAAGTGCAGTGAACCCGGCCTAATTTCCTAATGCCAACTCTAGATTTGCTTTTCACATTTGCATCTGTGGCTTGTCTGAGCTCTGAGTGTTGGGGAATTTAGAAACAATCATCTGCATTTTTTCCTCATTTCTGAACGAACCAGGCTCCTGCAGAAAAATAGCAGGAGGGGGGTATATTTCTGTTCAGGGATATAACATTCTAGTCAAGTCATTTGGAGAGTAAAAGTGTAAATGTATAAAGCTGCAAAGAGATAATACATGGAGAAATGTTTTTTTTTTTAAATACAAAGGTAAAACCAGGATTACACTTTTCCAGAAGCAATTTGTAGACTATGTGGCAATAAGAATTGGCAAGGCAACTGTGAAACTTGGAGATGCATATTTAGATACATTAGGGATCTTTCACCTGCCATTTGAAACAAATGATTAATGTTACAACATTACAGTGTGCAAACAATGCACATGCACCTGCACAGACACATGCGCATGCACATGTCTTTACAAACAGCATTGCATGATTGCTCTTTTGTTTTCAGAAGGTTTTGAAATTTTGAAGCACTCTGATAATTTACACTTACCTATAGGGTCTCAACTGTTGGGGTGGCACCTGGTTCATTTCTTGGCGATGCTGGTGTCAATAATTTATTTAAATGACCAGAGGGGACATGCTATGCATTAATGATTACTCATGTGCTCTATACATATTCAGATTTTGACTCCTGAGACTATGCAGGTTTAGTTTGCCAAGAGGTGCTGCTGTCTCTCCATCAGGTGTTATTAGCTGAGGTGGCATTAAAGCGGTGTGATGGGAGAATATCTCCCACAGCTGAGAAAGGTCAGAAACAGATCATGTACTAAACTGCAGTATAGCTGAAACACACTCAGAATGTTATTTTTAAATCAAAGATGCTTAAACTTCAAGTCTGCCTTTAAGCACAGAAATCATAACAGGTTTTATTACATTTCAGAGCCAAATCTGTGTTGCCAGGTCATAAACTCACATTTCTGTCATGGTCCACTCACTGCTCTTATGCCACCATCTCTTCAGCCACCACAGCTACATTTTTAAAGAATGGTTTGGGAAATGCAGGGTTTAAGAGGATTCTTAACCAGGGATGCCAGGAATTGGTCTGGTTCTGTCAGAAGACTGACTGTCTCTTTCTGTAGCACAGAGGGAGTGCTGGGCCCCCGGCATCGTTGGCTCAGAGGAGGCAAGGAAAGCACAGACAGAATTGCTAACCACATCTTCCTCCATGACAAACTTGTTTCCCTTGTAAGAGGTGAGATGATTCTTCAAAGCACAAAGAAAGATAACTGGCTTGTGGGGCTCTGCTTGTGTGTGCAGAGATTTTCTCCCCTCCTGTCCTTTCCCTGAGGTCTAGTTTTTGTGGTTGTGGCTGCCTTTGAAAGGTAGTAATGAGACAGGAAGTGTTCATGCTCCTGATGTCGAAGGGATTCAGAGCAGGGTTGATACTGGGTGGCTGGAAAGGGAAAGTCTGATACAAGAGCAGTGTTTGGGGATAGTGGGGACCAAAGTGGGGTTTTTTTTGGTTGAACGTGTGCAAATCACTTGGTATATGTGCCTACATGGACACAGACCAAAAGAAGACCAGGATCATTTAAAGGACTTCTTCCTAAATGATCCTTCTTTTGCTGATTACTGTTGTGCAAACTTGGTTATTCTTACTTGTGAAAGCCCAGCTTCTTTTAGGTGTCTTTGGGACAATAGTAAATTTTGATGGACAACATGGATTTCTAACTCAGCCAGTCCTTACAGTGCCCTTAAGACAAATCAACATGGCATTGGTAGGAATAAATAATTCCCTTACTGGAAGCTGGAAGATTTTTTTTTTTTTCTCTCCTGTGTCAGAGAAATAAAAATCTTCCCCTAAATCTGTTCCAAGAGCCACGATCTATGCACAGGACTGAGAGCTGAGACCCATAATCACTAATCTTGGCTCTGGCAGATGCTCTTGGTGGCAAATCTCCCCCAACTCCCTTTCAACACTTGTAAAATGGAGATAGTGAGAACAACATCCTCCTTTCCTCAAGGTTCAATGCCTCAGCTAGAGCATGCTGAGCTGTTGGAGGCCGGTCCTGTAGGCATGCCTGTGTACAACCAGCTCACCCTCATCTATGCGCTGGTATTTCCCTGCCATTTGGTTGGAATAAATATTCCACAACAGCACAGTGCTCCAGACTATCATGAGCGTGTAGCAGTCATCCATAGTTTTCTTTAAATGATTTCAAGCACCAAATAACATCTCTTTTCCAGAGCTGCAGGCAAACCATTTGGCCTCCTGGCAAACAGCTTTCCTAAGTCCTCATGAGCCTGCTTCTGTTTTCTGGAAAGGCTCATGTTGTGTTTTCTGCCCCTTCCTCTCAAAATATTTCTTTCTGAGAGGGAGGAAGCTCTTGTTTTATTTTGTTCCATTTTTTGAGCCACAGACCTGGCACAAAGTAGCTACCTCTGAACAAGCATGGCTGGTATAGAGCAATGGCCATGCTGCCTGGGCCGTGCATCTGTCTTTTAAGCTTGGCATCAGAAAGAGAGAGGCACTTTTAGTGGCTTTTCGTTAAGGACTCAGCAGATCCTGCCATGAAATGGCAAGATATTTGGAAAACACCTAAATGGCATTCAGAAGTGCATTTTTTTTTCCCATGGAGAGATTTTTAAAAAACTCCTCTACCTTGGTGAACTGTCAGGGAGCAAAAAAGAGAGATGTATTTCTGCATTTCAGGCTGAAGCACAGCACAACAACTCATGCTGTGGCCATCATAAATGTGGGCAGATGAAAAAAGAAAGGGGAAAAGAGATGCTTGCTCTGCTCCTGCCTCCATGCATTTGGCATCACATCTGCAATCAGAGCAAGCTTATACCTCTGCTGAGTGGCTGCCACTGTGGTGGCCTACAGTATCATGGGGAAAACGTCCAGCAGTGGCCATGCCCACCAGCCCTGGCTATCCAGAACAAATTGCACTGATGGTTACCACCATCTGTGCTGAAAAATGCCAAGCAGTCACCCTAATAATAACAAAAGCATCTCTCTCCACTGCAGGAATAAAGGTGGTGGGTGTTTTTTTTCCCTTTTTTTTGGTATTTTTTGGATGTGTTTGCTTGTGGGGTTTTTGGTTTTTTTTTGGTTTTTTTTCCCTGAGCAAGCCATGCATGAAATTGTAGCAGAGAGGCATTGACATGTCAGACCACACTGAGGACTAAAGTTTAAGAGAGGTGAATCCTACATCCACCTCCCACCCTGTTACTCCAGTTTGGAGACATTACATTGCCTCTCTCCCTCTTTCAGTTCTCCTGTTCTTTAGGTCAGGTTTGTTCTTGATATTTGTTCCATAGATAGAACCAAGGGGGCTTCCAATTCACTGTGGTAGTAATAGTAGCAGTAGTAGTAAAATTAGTTATTATAATTATATTAAGAGAGCGGGCTGCAGCCAAAACAAAATCTCTTTTCACATGTTTCTACTTAGATCTAATCCATAAACCCGCACTTTTATGTCAAGACATTGGCAATGCATTAACCCTCTATTGGAGGTTGAAAGAGGCATTGGCATAGCTTTATGCATATTTATTCTTATTATCAGTTCACTTCTACATGGGTGTGTAATTACATGGCAAGAATTTGTTCTCCTGTGTTCACTTGGTTATACATACATAGCAGTGTGCTATTTACACAGCAAATGTTAAATGACTTCATTTTGTTACCATGGGTGGTACACAGGTAGCCTAACCTTTTCTCATCAGCTGCAAGCTGGTCTAACTCTTTTATAGCACCAGAGGGGATCACTACGTTTGTAACTTCACAAAGGAAAGGAATTGGTCCTTGCCACTTGTAGCACAAAAAAAAAAAAATAAAAAAAAAAATCAGACTAATTGTATGAGGTGCTACCACTTCCCTCCTCTGATCTGGCATCTCCCATAGCAACAGATTGTCTCTCTGGCTCATTCAACCCTGGAGTCAGGCGGTTGTCAAGAATTGACTTTTCCCCCTCTGGTATTTTGGCTCTGGGTCTCTGGGTTACAGGCCACAGTTTCCAGCACCTGCTAACAATTTTTTAACAGATGCTAGAAAGGAAAATTTCCAAATACAGCAGATACAATCTGCTGTAGCCTGGGTCAAGCATGGACCACAGGGTTCATTTGCCCTAGAGATGGGGGGCTAATGATGTCCATTGTTTTAGAAAAAAGGTCTACCTTGAAGATGATGGTCAGTGCAGAGCCTTTGCTGCAGAGGAGAGCATACTGTATGCAAGCTCTCCTCCTTCTGTTCTAAGAGTGACTGGCTCTTCCACCAGTCCAGGTAGGAGAATACACACTGCCAAAATCTGTCATTTGCAGTTTTTCAAATGAACTTTTATTTAAAATCCAAAGGAAACATTGAACTGATTCAATGTAAGTAGGTTCAAATTGCACTACAGTCATGGGAAGAATTCAGAAGCTCTGTTCCTTGCAGAGATAAGTCTAAACCAAATCTTAACATGAAATCCCTCTCAATATTTCTGGCAGCTCTTCATCTATTACTTCCATCACCCTTTGCTAAGCAAGTCCTCTGGCCCCTTCCCTCTGTTTTTCTTGCAATAGAATGTGTATTTTAATCCACTGTAACTGTTTGTTCTCATAGCCTTCCCTGGTCAGCAGGAAGTAATGGGACCTCCGAACAGCTCTTGAGAGTCAAGAGAAATAAATAAAAGACAAGGAAATCAAAACAGTAACAATGAACATACCATCCAGGGCAGGTTTCCATTAGGCTCAGGAGGCAAATGACAACAGGGAGGGAAGACTGTAGATGAGACAAAATATCTTGTAAGGTTTTATCACTCCTTCATGGCACTGGCTAAATACAAATATGTCTTTTTTTGTTTCTCCTGGGTCCTAAGCTGACACAAGGCTCAAACCAGTATAAATGTAGAAGGATGAGTGTTTACAGAATGCATCTTACAGATAGGGCTTCTTCCACTGCCTTTTCTCAGTGTGTATGTGTACAACTACATGTGCATGCCATATAAAGCTATCAGGTCAGCCAGGTCTCTGTGCTCTTAAACTGGTATGGGAGAGCTGCATTGCCTTCCTCCAAAGAATCCTTGCTCATTCTCCTCCCAGCCCACAGGTGATGGGCACACATGCTTTTCCCCTATCTTGTGCACAGAAGTTACCTTTAAGCTCTCTCTCACAAATTAATTACTTTCAAACATACCCATCATAGAGTCAGAGCCTGAAGGTGAAATCAGAGAGTCCAGGTGAATGTTATTCCCTTTCTCCTCTTTTTTTTTTTTTTCTATCCTGCTTTCAGTACTCCTTTTCAAGTTTGGAAATTAAGGTTATTTTCTTGCCAATGTTTTCTGCTTCCATGTGGCAAATATTTTTCTTTCCAGTGGAGCAGGAGCCAACATGGCTGCCTCAAGCATTCATCAGTTTTGTGTATCCTGTCTGTTCTTTAGAGAAAGTGAACAGTCATGAGATCTGTTCTGCCTCCCTCTAGTCCACTTGTGTGTCACCCCTCAATTTTAATACATCATACATAAACCTGAAGCAAAGTACCAGCTATTTTTTTTTCTCATGACTACAGTTTTGAGGACATTGCTCTGTTTATCTTAACTGTGAAACCTTTTCCGAAGTTTTCCCTGTACCTTTTCAAGCTTAATGTACCTTACCATTCAAAGCACAGATTTTCACATGATTGTGTCTCAGAGACCACTCATTTTATTTGTTCAGGTAACAGATAAATGGATAATCCCTCCTGCTAATTTTGCACACTTTTTGTAAGGAGCCTGGTCCTGACTGTTGGTGCAGGGTCTGAGACGGTGCAAACAGCTGAGGCATCTCGCTGTCATTTACAGACAGAGCAGGTGAGTGGGCTGTACAAGTGCATTGGAAATGTCAGTGCATGCCCTTATCCTTTTCATTGGGCATCCAGAATATGCACCTTTGGAGACAGCTTTTCCTGGGTTGGTGACCATTTTCCATCCTGAACTACAATGGTTGTTTTCAAATAAGAAAACCATGAAAAATACGGGAAAAGAGATTCAAGGCAGGTAACAGTTTTTTGTCAGTGAATCTTAAATATTGCTGTCAGTTGTTCTTGCTACATTCGTATTCTTTCATATAGGTACTTATATAAAATCAACAAGTGTAGCTGTATCTGCTTTTTAATATATATGGCTGTGCATCACTTATGGATAGAATCCATGGTTGTGTATGGATCTTATCTTGAAACATGTGTATGTTTGTCATGGAGAAGGCCCAATCCACAGGAACTTGGGTAATAAACTGGAGATTAATTCATTTTCTCTGTCATCTTTCTGTTTGCATCTAATAAAGGATCGGTTTATGGAGACAGCAGCTCTAGATCCTAAGAAAGTGTGACAGGCTGTTCTCTCTCCCTTTAACTTTGTTTTCATACTTTACATTCTGAAGAACAATAAGTCTAATATTGTCTATGTACTGTACCTTTTTCACATAGTATGAGCATTGCAGCCTCTGCTGAATAGTCTTGAGCTATTTCTAAGGATGTAGAAAAACTCCTCTTTGTCTCATGAATAAATCTTGGAAAACTAGACCTTAAATGTGGTTTTGTCTTTTCAAGGATTGAATCACGTGGTCATAGGTTGATGTTTGCATGCTAGTTAAAATAGATGTAAAATTAAACAAGATTTCAGCTCATAGCATAGGCTAAGTGCCAGCTTCCAAAACCTGCATTTCAGGGTATGTTTAAGGTTTTATTTCAGTCGCCATGACATTGTTGTTTACTGTGTTGTCAACAGGCTTTTGCTTCTGCTATACTTCTGTCCTTATGACACATGTGTTGATAGCTGCTTAACTCTTGCCAGAGCGCGTCTCCCATATTGTGAATAAATTGCAGATTGAAGTTGCCACTTTTTGCTCCCATTGAGTTATCAGCGTTTTATTTTTTATGGTGTTGCTATGGTTCTTCCATGATGACTTTGAGAATGATTCTGTTACTCTCAGCAAATACATGAGGAAATGATTGTGACTTGTCCTCTGATCTGCAACATATAGATCAGAAAACATGATTTGACATATAGCTAGCCAGATAATTGCCAAAGACATATGCCAACTGGGACAAGCCCAAAATGTCGTTGAAAAATAGCTGACAAACCCATGGTCAGGCATATAATTCAGGGTAGAATGAGCCCTTGAAACTGTATTCAAATAAATTCATTAATGCCTCCAAAAGTGACCGCTGCTTCATATTTTCCCTCTTCTTTTGGGGCCACATTTTTTTTCTATCACTGTTTTAGACAATATGGCCTAGCACTGGTCCTGAGAATTGCAGAAGTTTGCACCGTGGCCACCTGGAGTCTGAGGTCAGTGGCACTGAAGATTTCCATCAGCAGCATGCTGGTGGGGCAGGCGTGAAGGTGAGTTTGGAGACTGGCAGCCAGCGCGTGCAGCTTGAGGGCAAAGGGTGGGGCTGGCAGTGATAATCTGGGAGCTTTTGTATTCACTGCAACTTGTAGGGAAAGGATGAGGCAATGTAGGGAATGAAATGAGGGGCAAAGACCAGACAGCTTGGATGTCTCCTCTACACCTCTCAGCAAACAGTATAGGATGTGCACCTTAGCAGAGAGCTGGAGCAAAGTAGCTCAGAAAAATCCAACAAGAGGCAAGGTACAGGAATGAACGCAAGCCATCCTACACAGACTTGAGCGCTGGCTGAAGCCAGGTGGTCATTTCTGCAGTCCTTACCCAGGCCAGACTCCCTGGATCAGTGAAACTTTGGCCTCTGGACTGCAGATTTCGTGTTCTAACATACACTGTGATGGCAGGTTTCTGCAGAAAACTGCTGCTGCAAGGTCATCACTCAAGGCTTCTCCAGGAGAGAGCAAGCACGGGGAAAGGGATATTTCCAAATGAGAAATAGATTTTTTTTTTAAATGAGTGTTTTGTTGGCTTCAGGCAAATAGCAGAAAGTTCTACAGAAAATGCCTCTTTATGGGATTGTGGTTTTTCTTGGGGTAGCTAAGAAAAGTCTGTAAACCCCAAGAGCTTGACAGGCTTGACAGGTCTCCCTGCTACTTACGAACAGGAGGCTGGAACGGGTGTTCCTGAGATCACTGCCCTGTTTTCCATCAAAGCATGCTGGCAAGCTAGAGGAATAGAGAAGCTGTTTTCTTCCCCTATTTTGTTTTCTTATTTTAGGACAATCTTAGAAATCTGCATTTGTGGATCTTTTAAACTTTATATTTTCTGGGCTGCCCTCAACATGAAATTCCTATCAACCTTTCAGGATTTGGATTAGATTCTTCCACAGAGCCTTGAGCACCTTGAAATCATTACAGCAATCATGACAAGAGTCATATCAAAGACTGGTGTACATCACCTCTAAAGAGCAAGCCAGGTCTAAAGAGCAACAACTTTTGCCTGGACAACAATACCACTGTCTTCCCATCTCGTTTCCTCTTACCCTACCATACTTCATTTCTGCCCTGGTCCAAAGTGAAAGAGAGATGATAAAAAAATGGAAGGGAAAATTACTGTAAAGATGTATTTGTGCCATGTGAAATGACAGAAAGGGCTGCAGCTCCTGGTGCTGACAGGGCTAAGAACCCTCTTTGGATTAACTTATGCCTACACATCACCCCTGATCTTACTCAGTAAAAGGAGTGAGTGCTTCTAGTTAGCACGTATTTCCCCAGTTCCTAAAGTGAAGGGCTTGGATTTCTGGTCTAGCAGCAGTGTCTGCTGCAATACTTAAACCGGTGCTGGTCAGTGAGCCGTTGCAGTCTCTGAGCCGGGGGTCACTGCCCTGGGCATGTGGCAAAGGGAAAGCCTGGAAAGAATCGGTAATTCATGAAAAATGTACACATAAGGAGGAATTTCCTATTTCTTTGAATGATGGTAATTTAATTTAAAAGGAAACCCAGCAACAGCTTCTTAGGAAATAAAAGCCTTTTTGTAAATCTCTGGTGAAAAGGTGCTTAGCTGAAAATCAGCTGAATTCATCTTACTCTGGTTACTAATCGTGCCTTAGTTCCTAACCCATTCTAAAGCTTGGGAAACTGAAATGAACTCTGACAACACGAACAGGCTGCTTAAGGCAGAGCAAACTCAAGAGATTAAGTTAAACTTGCTAGCTGAAGCAAGCTTCTGAGCTTTATCAAACAGGCAAGCTAGGGAAAACTTCAGAGCTGACATGGATCCTGCTAATATCTGAGCCTGCTAAATCTTCCAGCTGCAAGGAGCTCCTTAGACTTGGCAAAGTATCTTACCTCCTGAAGGGAAGGAGCAGCTTACCTCCAGAGGCCAGCTTTGTAATTCCTTAGCCTTATCCGTGGCAGCACCTGACCAGCCCACCTTACCCAGCTGGCCCAGCCTGAAGGCTCATGGCAAGCCACTTTATTCAGTTTAACTTAGAATAGGCAAAGCATTAGAGAGTGCTAGTTGGACTGAAAAAAGGAAAGCAAGGCCTTCAGCGTAAACCCTCTAGCTCTCTTCTACTTTTTCTTTTTTCTTTTTTTGTTGTTAGTCTTATTGAGGTCTTTAAACAGAAATGATGTATTTCAGCCATTTTATTCTCATGTAAAGCCAGATCCTGATTCTCTGTGCTCACTGTGGTGGACTATGTCCTATCATTCTCAAGTATTTTAATAAAACAAGTATCTCTTCCTCCCTTCTGGATAGAGAGTCATGAAACCTTGGGGCTTCTTTCATGTCATCTAGACACAGCTGGTTTCTTTGTGCAAGTCAGTAATGGAGCCTCCAACTTTGTATATTACTATTCTATTAAGGTAATGATCACAAACCCCAAATGACTATGCTAAGACTGTGCAAATGTGGTAATAGGTGACCTGTGTCCCACAGTGCATCATCTAAACAGACAAGACAGAAGAAACACTACTCATAGAATTCTTTAGGTTGGAAAAGACCTTTAAGATCATCAAGTGCTACTGTTAACCTAACACTGCCAAGTCCACCAGCTGTGTAAAGAGAAACTGAGGTACACTGAAATTTAAAAGACATTTCCACCTAGGAATTATACTCTAGAAGCAAAAATTCAATTTGATCCTACCTAGTGCTTTGCCACCTTGTGGTTCTCTCTCTGACTAGCTTTTCTCTCTGTAGGATTAAATGCTACCTCCCAAATCTCCACCTTGTAGATGTAGATCAACCAGGGGGGCTAGAGGAGTTATCACCACAGATTTCTCATGGTGAGTGCAGATCTGATGACACACGTGTTCTGAATTGCAGCTAGCTGTCAAGCTCTCCCTGTTTGCATAACCAACTGCATCACATCCTACAAATGAAAACCAGAGCAGCCTTCGGGTACCTCAGTCATTAAACAGTTGGTTACAACCGTATGAGACCCTTCAGAAGCTGCGGGAAATTCCCTATAGCTCCTAGTCTGGGATTTGGGATGCACCTCCCCCTGTAGTCCTTCCTCCCGAAGCATCCCCATGCCAGTGACTGCCCTTTCCTTGAGTAAGGGCTATCCAACATAGCCTTTCAATTTGAACTCAGCTCCCACTCCACAAGTCATTTTTATTTTACTGGGATACCAGTGAATCTGTAGCTCAGTAACTGATGTTAAGAGGAACTTTTAACACCTCAACAGCAAATGGAGGAGAGTGTTTCCCATTAGCAGCTGAGGAAGTAGTGCTCCTGTAACTTCAGCCTTGAAAGCTAATGAAGCTCAGATTGTGGCTGTGGCTTTTGATGTAGAGATGCCTGAGGTCAGTGTAGCTTTCAGAGGTGCCACTGCTATGCTATGTCACTGTGTTCGACTGGGCAAGGGCCCAATAATTCTAATCCTGTAATCATGTTTCTGTAAGCAACAGCATTTATTGTGCAGATAGTGGGGGATAGCTGCAGTGGTAATTAAATCAGGGATACGCTATAGCAGAGAAGCTAATCCAACCCTGGAATATTGTTTCTGGTGGAGGAAGTTACAGCCAAAAACATCATTAAGCAAGTAGCAAAATACAAAAATGTATTCAGTTTATGGAGAGAGAGCACAGGGATGAAAATGCCTTCTTTGGCTATCTAATCTATGTCCCTGTCAGTACCCTTGTTCTGTTAGGAGAGTGATTGTTAACATACTGGCAAAACTCAGGAAATTCAAAAATGTGCCTTGACTCTCCATCTTTGGCTCCCACTAATACACAAGGAGGTGGGTAAAAGTACCCACTGACAAGTTTGGCACTGTTAGCTTTGAATTTAATTCCTTCTCTTGGGTTGCTTCACAACCTCAGGCCATATACAATGTATTTCTATCTTCTGATGTAGGCTGTTGTCTCCCAGGTACATGTGCATTGTCAGAACATGATTGCACATTCCACTCTAGTGGGGGGAAAATACACATCTAAATATGGTTCATCTAGGACATAAAGAGAGCCTCCAACAAGCTATACTTGCTCTGCTATAAGAGTTGCTATGCTAATTAGCATGTGTTTAGACATTCTGGTTATTTTATTTTGTACAATTCACTCAATTCTATTATAAATAAAATTCTTCTTATGTATATCTTACTAAATCAGAGCTCTTTTACATTATATAAGCATTAGATATTTAAAACCCCCTCACTATTTTAAAAAGGATAAATGAAGGGGAGCATTTTGTACCCCTTTTCTGTGTGGATATCTCTAACTTCAGTGGAGGTTCTATGTGTAAAATAAGTCCTGAGGAAGAATAATTTAAAAGCTTGTTTTAAGAAAATCCAGTGGCAAACTGCAGACTTCAGTTGTACTACACAGAAATGCATGCATGCACACACACATATAGACAAATATATAGTATATATGTATGTATAAATATATACACAAAAACATGTTTCCTTTAGCTCAGTGCCTGAAAGTTCATTTGTGGGCATTCGGATTCTTGATATATTATTTGTAAACAGAAGGCCAGGGGACTGGAGTATTTCTTTGACTTCAATGGATGATGAGGCCTCAAGCTGTGAACTCAGATTGGGACCTCTAAGTATCCTGCTGCTACCTAACAGCTTGCTGAAAAATGACATAATTTGTGACATCAGCAATATGCTGCTTTAATAAAGGTTTGTAAAATGGTTTCCACCCTCATGTGCCAGGACAAAACCACCTCTCCTCACTAAACCTAAGGCAGCCCCCTCCTGTAATCCTCACATACCTCACACCCTTTGCACTTTTTAGGTGTGTGTTGCTATAAAGTCCTGATAGCCAAAGAGCAATAGGAAATAATTTGGTGATGGCCACGCAACAGCTTCGGCCCCATCCATGGCAGGGAAGATGTCACTTCTCAGGAGAACGATGGCTGCCAGCAGGAGGTTCAGCAAAGCAGATTTTAATGTGGAGATTTAATTTCAAATACAATTCACAGTTTGTATGTGGTTGAAAAATGTTTATTACCACGTGGATCTTCAGGACAGCATTTTGGAGAAAATAAATTTCAATTTGGACAATGCCTTGTCATTTCAATTGATGCCTTTAAAGCATTTCACAGCTTTACAAACAAGATGTTTTATACAATTCTAATACTAATAGCAGAAAACACACCAATTTAAAACCCCCCAAAATAACAATTTAGAAAAAAAATTTAAAAAAGACTGACAGCCTTGGATACTTGAATAACAGACATTAGTCTGAAATTGATTCAAATGCAAGCATTTTAATGATTTTTGCTAATGCTCCTTTCTATAATATAATGAGAAAAGAATGATTTGCCTCTTGGAAATTATATTGAATCTGGGGTAAATGTATTTAAAACTAAGATACAAACTGCATTAAAAAAAATTTTAAAGGATATAAATATTGTCAGAACCTGAATGGCAGTAAAAGGAGTGTGTTTTAACATGAAAGAGTTGGTGCTCTGGATTCATTGCTGTGATGCTGTCACAGGAAATGAAATCAGTACCTGGTTAGAAACACACCTTGGGATTCACAACTACCCAGTCACATCCTCAGCATCCACTGGGATTTCTGTTTGGAGGGAGGTCTGACACATTGATGGGAAGGAGCCCTTCACACATGGCTCATTATAACTGGTAAGGGAAAATACCTCAGGAGACAGACCACCTCTGCAAACGAATGCATGCTGGATGAGGAAGGATACCTACCTGTTCAGAAGACAGTACCCTGGGTTTTCCAGTTCACCACAGTGTGCTCCCTGAGGCAAAGATGCACCGAATTAGGAAGAGCATTGAAGAGGTCAGGAAGGACTCATGAAAATAAAGAGATGTCTTCATTTCTAAATAGGAGGGAGAGAGGAATGGAGGAAGGAGGGAAAGAAGGAAGAAGGGAAGGAAGGAAGGAGGGAAGGAAGGAAGAAAGGAAGGAAGGAAGGAAGGAAGGAGGAAAAATATTTTTCCAAGAGAGAAACTGCCCATTAGCAGGAGATTAAGGTGCAAGCACAACTTGACAAACACAGGGGTAGGAAAGTAAATTTCTTATTTTTCCCTTCTCCATTTTCTAAAGGTTCCTCCTCACCCTTTTTTTTGGTTGCATCTCTGTACATTTTATAGCATCAAAAAAATGTTAAGACCTCAGGATTCAACTAGTCCACCCCTCATGAACACCCCACAACAGACGCTTACCTAGCCTGCTCTAAAGAACCCTCATCCCTTTCCTTTAGTGACCTATCTCATTGTGCAACTAATTTTAAATGACAGAGGTTTTTTATTTTATCAATAGCTAGATGGTCACACTTCCCTTTGCTGCAGATGAAGCCCTTTTTTGCCCAGCCTTTTGCCTATGGACATGGACAACAAGGGATGACTCTACTGCAGACACACCTGTCCTTTCTCTCCACTGCTCAGCTGTTTCTCAGCCATTCTCTACCAATATTTCTGCACTTCTTAGGTCACCTCTCTGCTAACATTTGCTTTCCAGCTTGTGGTCCATGCCTACCTACTTCTTACTTGTAGTTGGCTTTTTTGTTCAGGCTGGTAACTGGAAGCACCAGAGTAGAAGTAATATAAGCGCTTCCACAGACAGCGCTGGAGAAAAATAATTTTATATGAACTTTTACCGTGGGATGAGAAAGTTTGTCAGATGTTCTAGGGCCAAATGGGAGTTGTGCATGGAGAGACAGCTGCAAAGGCAGAACTCAGTGGGTTCTGCCAGCTCCTTCTCAAATGCCATTGAAAGGCTGGGGGATGTGTAGACAATCATGTTGAACCCACAATACAGATGGTAGGCTTCAGCCCTGTCTTTACATCCATGAATAGAGAAACAAAATATGGTGTAGAAGCAGGAGACAATTTCTGCTTTTTCCTTTAACACTGAGCTATAGCAAACTCAGATCTCTGGTGATTTCTGGACTGGTTTAATACACGTTGGCTGTGGCAGGAGAGAAAGCCATAGCTCCTATGTTCATACTTGATTCCCACATGAAATAACAGGAGGGGAGACAGGAGGAGGGGGGAAGATGCAGCTGCAAAACCAGTCAGTGAAACATAAAAATCCCTATTGTTTTATTGTAATTCTCAGTGCCCTTCAACTTCTGGGCACAGACAAGGCCTCCCCCTGCTCAGGTTCAATACGCAGGGGAGCCTTGGGGCTCAGAGCTCCCTCCTTACTTTCCCTAAGCCTTGCCATCAATTGTGCTTTTGTTAATGGAAAAAAAAATTAGTCCAATGCATCCTAACTTATAGCCAGGGATGCAATTGAAAATAAGTGTATCATCCCCTCTGCCTCTCAAATAGAGTGTTACAGCAGCAGAGTTTTTTGGTAAACTTGACACAAATTGATGTCAGTAAGGGGGGAGCAAGGCCAGAAACCCAACACAGATCTTTACATCTCCCCTCTTCAGCCTTCCAATTTTCTGCGTCTGCCTACACTAAGAAACATGCATGCTTCAGGAAAACCTGGGCACAAAGACACACTCATTTCCATAGGCTTTGACAGCAAACGTGCACTGCACGCATTGCCCTCGCATACACCTCCAACAAATACTAGTTAAACAGCAAAGAAAGAATTGCTTGATATAGCTGCAATGTAAAAATGCATTTACATTTACTACTGAAATTATGGCATGCCTTTTCCTGTAAATTTGGTATACCCTTAATATTCAAGAAAATCCTATTCAACCCTATGGTGAAGACAATCCGGTTCCCCTCTGGATTTTTTAACTCCCTGCAAAATCTTAGAACTGCACTAGCAGAGATTTTGCAGTTTAGTTTAAAAAGTGGTTGTTTTTTTTCAAAACTGGTTGTTAAGAAAGCAATAGATGTTTCTACCTACCATGTATTTTAATCAGTCTCTGAGTAGAGTGCCATGATATGGAGCTGAAAGTGCATAGGTATGCTTTGGCTTCTACTCTACTTCCAAGGCACACCATAGGACAAGACCATAGCTCTTCCCTGCACTCTGACCAGGTACCACAGACCTGGGAACCTTCTTAAACTCTAAAATAAATCACAAACCTTTCACTGGTGGCCCAAGTGTTGGTGATTGAAGACAGTGGAAGCGGTTTTGTTCACACAGCAATACCAGCCATGTAATGGGACAGCCTTTGCACATCCCCTGCCACTGTTTCCCACCTCAGCTGCAAGTATTTAATTATATATTGTCCAACCACAGGCTTCTTGGTGACAAAATAGAGTAAGGGCTGCCAGTGGTGGTCAGATTTGCAGCAGTACATGCACTACTGACTGTATCTAAGCTGCATTTTTACACAGGCCAGGCCACAGCACATAGAGTTAACAAGAAGCATTTCCAGTGGCATCCCATTGTGTATCAGGCCTGTATAAATACTGCTATACATTAGGGACTACTGCAAAAGCAAACCGGGAATGAAATTAGCCACCAGGAATCCTCCTTTAGGTCTTCACAGCAGCATGAACATGTCTCCCATAAATTCTGCAGGCATGTCTCACATAGGGACAATGTTTTTACCTTCAGCAAGCTTCATCTGGGAAAATTCCTAACTGATACATGTGCTTAACATCACAGCTTTGATAATATTAGCAGCACTAGCAGAAATAAGAATCAAATTATAAACATAAGACCCAAAGCTATGTGGAGCCACACTTTAAATTGCAGAAGCCCAAGAATGTAGCATAGGCATTTAGGACTACTCATTCTCACCAAGCTGATCAGCTTCAAATGATGCCAACAGGCAGCAGGCACCTACAACAGCTTTAGGAACTAGGACTCTTGCATTTCTGAGGGCATCACTCTGAGCAGCACCTTATGCTATTGGCTTTGCTATAATGGGTTTGGGAGCTTCTGACTTAATCTGGGAAGCAACAATCCTGAACATAGTGAGAATATCTGATCTCCCTCCTGCTTGCAACTAAGCTAGTCAGGGGTCTGGAAAACAGGCCTTATGAGGAGAGGCTGAGGGAGCTGGGGTTGTTTAGCCTGGAGAAGAGGAGGCTGAGGGGAGACCTTATCGCTCTCTTCAGCTACTTGAAAGGCCATTCTAGGGAAGCGGCTGTTGGCCTCTTCTCCCTTGTGACTAGTGACAGGACTAGAGGGAATGGGCTTAAGCTGAGCCAGGGTAGGTTTAGATTAGATATTAGGAAGAATTTCTTTACTGAAAGAGTGGTTAGGTATTGGAATAGGCTGCCCAGGGAGGTGGTGGAGTCACCATCCCTGGAGGTTTTTAAGAAGAGGATAGATGTGTTTCTTCAGGGGATGATTTAGGGGTAAGAGTAGTGTAGGGCTATTGGTTGGACTAGATGATCTTGAGGGTCCTTTCCAACCGTAACGATTCTGTGAGTCTGTGTGATTCTGTGACATTGCTGCTCCACATCTGATTCCCTGTACCCCTGAACATGGAAAGGAAAGCCCTCCTACTGTTGCTGGTGAGGAACATCCACTGAAGGGTGGTGAAGGGAGGCCTGGGGTGAACCAAAGGGACAAAGAGATGCAGTGGGGACTGTGAGGGGAAAGGAGTAAAGGAGATGGAGTGCATTAATTTATTTTCTGGCCCTTAGAGGTGCTACTGGTTCTAGGCTGGTGTGTGTGGACATCTCTACAGCTGGACTTCCCATGAACACATGGGTCCTAGCTGAAGGAGTGCAGCAGACATGAGGTTGTCCAGAGGATTCCATTCTGGTGGCAGTGTAAAGGGTGTGATTAAGGCATCCTTTCTCCCTTTTCCCTTCTTCTTCCCTTACCTTTCTCCTCGATGTGTCCAGGACTCCTGGCAGCTGCTCAGGAAGGTGTGGGGCTGTCCCGGTTCCTGTCCCAGGAGCCACCCTCCCTCCGTCCATCCTTCCATCCACTCACTTGGCCCCGCGGCGGTGCGGGGTGTGTGGTCCCTTTCCGCCGCTGGCAGCTTCTCGACTCTGGGGGGTGAGAGGGCGACAACCTCTCCGTCCCGTCCCGACTCCTCCCGCCCCCTCCCGGCCCTGGCAGCCCGACGGATTCTGCAAATACCAGTACCCAAAACCCACCGCAGCCCTGCCCGGGCTCCTCTCCGCCGGCTTCTCCGGGGAGTACAGGGCTCCCAAGCCCCGAGGAGCAGGAAAAAGAAAATAATATACTGCACTCACGAGGTTTTATTTCCTCCCTCCCCAATTTCCATCTTTAAAATAATAGTTAAGAAATAGCCCTCTCTCAGGGCTTTCCTATGCTCTGAACCTGAGGGAGGTGAAAGTGGGAGAAGAGAGGGCTGGAGCCATGAGATGGACGAAATGCAGTCAAAGTTAGGTTTGTGTGTTTGGTTTTTTTCCTCCCCCCTCCAATTTGAAATCAGAAATCAGTGTCTGAGGAGCAGACGCTCCGTTTTATTGGCTCGTTTAAAAAACCCCAAACAAACTACCAACAACAAGAAACCCAAATCCCACAAAGTTTTCAAAGCCTAATTTCCCCCAGATCCATTTATTTTCCGCTGAAAGCTGAATTAAAACAATACGCGCGAGTAGGTGCCATTAAACCTCAGTCATCTTTCGCTGCTAATCACAGGAGAGAGGGATTAGGAAAGTCAGTGAAGTAGCAATGTGATTTAAACGCAAAGCTCCGGATTTTAGGAAAAAGAAGCTAAGAGGAGCAGGAGGACTCAAGCAGCCCAAGAAACAAGGAGGGACCCTTAGTAAGAGTTAAAATTCAGTGTCAGGTTACTTCTCGATATTGCCGCCAACACGCCGTTCCTGGGAGGGATTTGTGCTTGTGAAATGCATCCCTTGCTAAAATACCGTTTGATGCTTGTGTCGAAGAGGAAAACAACTTTTTCCTTTTAAGCCCCGATTTCAAAACAAAACCAAAAGAAAAAAAAAAGAACCCCCCCCCCCCCAAACAACATCAACAACAATCAAAAAACCCCTCCAGATTTCAAACCGCTTTTGAACAGCTTTCCTGGCGATATTTGCTTCAAACCTCCCAGGCGCAGTGCCCCTGTGTTCTCGAGGTCTTCCTGCCCTCCCTTCCCCCGTTTCTGCTGCTTGGATGGGAGGTTCAGAAGCAAATGCCCTGCTAAATAATTGCTAGAATTTGGAGCGGGGGGGGGGGCGGAAGAAAAAAAAGAAAAAAGGGGAAAAAAAAAAGAAGAAAAAAACCCCAAATGTGGGGGGCGGGAAAGAAGAAGAAGAAGAAAAACAAAAAAAAAAAGACGGGAAAATGCGCACCAGCATTCAGGTGCTAACCTACTTATTTGAAAGTAATTTATTTTCCATTTTGCCCGTTTTCCCCCTTTAAAACAGAACGCTGAAAGAAAGAATAAGTGCTTTAACATTTCAGTGTTGTGCTCTGGTAATTACTTTTTCACTTTTCCCCTAAGTTCCAATGTGAAAACCTCGCAGGGGGGTCTTTGCTGTAGCAGGGCTACAGTTCCCAATCCCAAGCGCAAGATCTGCAATTACAAACCCATTCGGCGCCCTTTCCTGTCATTAATATGCACAAAATCCTGCTGCTAATCTTATAATCTGTTTTGTTTCATCAATTGCTTGCCTAGCACCAGGCGGGGAAGAAAAAGAGAGAAAGGAAAACAGAAAGAAAGAGGAGAAGAATAAAGCCGGAAAAAAAACCCACGGAAAGCTTCCTAAAGTAAACGTAAAAAAGCCCCAAATAAATCGGATTTTAGTTCTTATAAAGCTAAAACTGCTCATACTTAAATGGAAGCAGGATTTTTCGCTGAGGGGGTAGTGTCAGGTAAATTTTAGGAGAAATCTGAATATATCCAACATTTTATTTACATATTCGATTTCTCCGCGTACAGACCGCGAAATTAAGTGACTTAAGCGGTCAGCTGCGGAAGAGAGAGGTTGCGCGTCAACACCTCAGGATAGCTTACTAGTTGTTGGTTTAATGAGGGAGCAGGGATGGGCGCGGTCCAGAGGCGCCTCCACCGCTCCCTGCGCTGCCTCCGCGGCCGCGCAGCTCCCGCGGGCTCGTCACACGTTGTCATTAAGGCTTCACTAAAACAATGAAGACATTATGTTTTGAAATCCTCTTCTTTCACACCACACCCCCTCTCCCATCCCCGGGCGAGCTATTAAGAGAATAAAACAACCTACGCCACACGGGCCCTACGGAGATTAATGAAAAAATTATGAACCCCCCCCCCCATAAATACCAAAACACAACAGCAAACCCCAAACTCTATATCTCACAAATCTCATTTTCCCCTTCCCTGCGCCAGGCCTCGTCTCTGCCTTGCCTCGCACCTGGTGATTTATTAACGTAATCTGCAGGGATAAATACACATGTGCCCAGCTCTGGCTCGACCCCGCTCATCATCTAAGCAATTGTTTCTCATTTGTTCTGATAATGTTTTAATAGCGTTACCCATAATTTAGTCAGCCAAGAATAAATAGCGGAGGGTGCCCTGAAACGCACAAGGTGGGGGGGTTTGGAAAGATGGAAAGCTGCGAGGCGCAATATAAACAGGTAGTCTTTAATTAATCAGATTAGCCTGGAGGTCCCCACGCTGTAAGGGATCACCCAGTGCAGCGCCCTCGGACGGCCTCCGGCCGGAGCCGGGGGGGGATGTCGACTGGCAATGCTCACCCTCGAACTCCGGGGGGGGGTCCTCAGCCTTCGATTCTCACCTCACTGCCGCGCCCTGGGTACCGCCCCGACTCGGCAGCGCCGTGAAGGTGGCTGCCCCCATCCTGTTCCCTCTGCTGCCCCCCTGGGCCGAGCCCAGCCGTGTCCTGCCGCCCCCGCACTCCTATTTCTCGCCGCTCCAGGGGGATTGGTTGGTGAGTTGTTGTTTGTTTTCTCCTTTTTTCCTCTTCTCTTAATTAAAGCAAAATTAACCCAAAATGTTTAAAATCGCTGCTCGGAGACAGAGGAGAAACATACTAAGGGAGCATATGGCAGGAATAAGCCACTGTGACTCCATACGTAAAATGGCCATGGAGGTGGTGAAAAATGAAACCAAAAAACAACTGTTTTCTATTTACAAATTTAAATAAACAGAACAGCCTTCCCCGCGGTGTTTGTCTAAGTGCAGCAGCGTTGCTGCTGTGTAGGTCATGAAAAGGTTGGTGCATAGTTTAAAACTTCCCATTCTGTTAATTTCTTAAAGAACAGTCGTTCATAGTCTGAGCACAAAAGCTCATGATTTAATGAGGAACAGAAACAAAATCTCTGATTGTTGGTGTTTCAAACTTCATTGGAGTCCTCTGGCAACCACAAGTTGATCCTCTGCAGCTTCAATACCCTTTAGCCCTCCATATAAGAGTACATGCTGAATAGAGGACAATGCCTGGTTGTTATGTTTATTTACCCTTACTACAAGCTGGGTTAACCTCTTCAAAACAGCTTTACTAAGCCCGTTAACCACACGGCCCACATGACCTGTAGCCGTATCCCTAATGTGATGTAAATCTGACTCGAGACCATATGCACAAGTTCTACTGCATTGTGTCTCCGAAAACTACAAGTTTATTGCTGTCCAACCCTTCCCAGGCTGGACGCTTCCAGGAGGAAATGCTCTGAATAGCAACTGCTTGAAAAAAGAGAAGACAGTCAAGAGTCCTGCATTGTCAGAGCAATATTTTTAATGGCTGTTACACATTTAAAGGAGGAGGGGGGAGGGAATGAGAAACTCACACAGGGTAAGGATTTTCATTATTTCAACGGATGTGTAATTATTAGAGGTTTTGCCCTTTCTCATGGGAGTTCTGCACCAGAGTGGGAAGAAGTGTAGATACAAACAGAATGATTGACTCAGTTTTCATCTGCTCTTTTAACAGACGTCACAGCTTACATTTTGTCTTTCTCCTTCAGTGAAGTCACAATCCCACATCTGTAGTTCTTGTGATGTCCCGCAGTTGGTGATGTAACTTCTTTGCAGGCTATGAGTCCTGCAGCCCATGAACTGTGCAGGAGCGAGCAGTGGTTTGAGTCGGGAATAGTTTTAGTAATTAGCAATTCTAGAAAGCAAACTATGACAGATCTGCAAAATGGAAATGAATTTCTGCTTAAGCTTGACATCTTTAATTTCCTCCCCCCACTCCCAAGTGTTATAGTCATCTTTTAAAACAGCTACTGGGGCCCCATGGCGAGAGCTTCATTTACCAGCTCATTTTTTCTTGATAGCTGTGGCAAGCGTAACAATGTTCTGTGCCTGCTTCAGTAATGGCATGTCGATCATGCTCTCCTGGAAAGTAAACGCTCCCTGGAAAAGAGAGAATATAAACTTCCTGAGAAGACCTCTGGCAATTGTAGTTGCCTTGCCTTTTTCTTAAAAAACTCATCCAAGCGATATCACCTTCTATGGGAATCCTGAAGGGGTTTTAGGAGACAAACTAAGTGAGATGTGGGGCAAGTGCATGTAAAGAAATACGGTGGGTGCTGGGTGCTCCGAACAGGAGGCAACAGGAGAGAGAAAAAAGAAGCCCAATGTGCAGCCTGCCTGTTTCAGCTTCTCTAGCTGGCAAACGTCAAGGACCAAGAGCAACAAGGATGAGCGTGCCAGCCCAGGGGTGCTGGCAGACCCTGTGCCTGAGGGGCAGCTCTGCTCCCTGCTGCCAGCATCACTCTTCAGCACTGGCGGTGTGCCACAGGGGCTGCATGAAATTATCCTGACTTGGGAGTGTGTTGAGGTTGTGCTTCTGCACCTTGCCATCAGGTTTCTGGTGCTAAGATAGGCTGTGCCTGTGCCTATGCCTAGGGCTAAGAGACTGGGATGAAAGCTGAAAAAAACCAAGCAACTGGTGTGGTAGTATTCTCCAAACCTGCTCTGGAGCCAAGGTAAAGCTCACCTGAGCACTGCACATAGGGAATTTCCCTGAATGGATGCAGGACTAGCCAGTGTGCCTCAGGGGTGGCCATCTGAGAGCCAGAGCAGGTTTCAGAAGTCATTTTGTATTTCTGGGTTTTTTGTGTTGGTATCATGGTGACAAATTTAAAACAATTAACTATGAATCATTAAATCTTAAACGGAAGACACACTTTGAATAGGGCCAAACCTGACTTGTTCCTTTGGATGCTTTAATTCACAGTTGTGTTTGCTGAGAGAGGATTTTGAAGATAAAACGCTGTGCATCAAGACATGCCAAAGTTCAGTAGACATTAAAACCCCCCCAATTTCTAACTCTGACACTACTTTGACATATTCTTGAAAAAAAAACAAAGATGCAATCCGTTCCCTAAATAATTCAGAATTGAAGGGCTGGCCCCAGCATTGTGTAAGGTGTCTCTGTGAAGCACTGTGCATGCTTTTAATGTCCTGCTGCAGTCAATACAGGATCACAGGCTGGCCTTAGATTTGTCAGGAAGCAAAGCTAACTGAGAACTTGGTAAGAATGATAGTGGCATGTGTGTCTGTGCATGCATAGTGAGAAAAATGCAGAGAAGAACAAGCCATTTATTGTTTCCTGGTGTTCATTTCAGGCTTGATAATCATTAAATAGAGGACTTAAGTAAGTGAAGTGAAAACACAACTCATTTACAAAAATGTTTAGGAAATGTGTTGCTCCAGTGACATATCTAGCGTGACTAAAGCAGTGTTAATTAAACACTAAATCACATCCTAGAAAAGTTAAGACAAAAGTCCACTTTGCAACAGTAATCTAATAGAAATCAATATGATTGCATGTTAGAACAGGATGTATTAAAGTAATTAAAAACCCTAACAGTTACAACTTGTTTTGTTAAAAGTAGGGTTTCCTACGATAGCTCACAATGTTTCAGGTGAGTTTGAAGAGTAGTGGGACTGACAGATACTCAAGGGTAGAAACTTCAAATTGAATTTCTGATTTACAGAGCAACCAATTCATCTTATGTTACCACCACCACCATATTAATATTTTTATTAATAATACACCACTTTTTATCTTAACTATGTCTCAGCCATTTTCACTTATATTTTTAAACCTTACAGAAAATGCACTCAAGCTACTCCATTTATTAACTGTTGTGAAAATAAAATGGGAACTAAGTAAACATTTTATGACTTAGGACTTCTTCAGAATAATTCAGCTCTGTGCAGTGATCTCAAACTGCAAGATACATTTTTTTTCAACTGTAAGAAAAACATGTTTTAATTGTTCCTATTTTTCTGTAGGTATTCAGTCAAGTATTAGCTGTTGCTTAAAAGAGAAATTTGCATGTGGGATGACAGTGATAAGCAGAGCTATGTTAAGGTCTGGAATCATCTTTCCTAGTTCTGTGAGATGGCTGACGGAATTAGGATAACTGTGCTCAGTTATCCTAAGTACCTGCAGTAGTTTGCAGAAAGAGATGAGCATCTTGGAATGGCAGTTCTGATCTCTGGTGGTCCAGATCAAGATCAGGAGAGTCTTATCTCTTCCACTGACTGTATATGGGATGCTCTGAAGTCAGATGCCTCAGCAGGTGCCTAAGTTGGAGTATGATGAATCTAGGTCAGGATGTCATTTTTAGAAAGCAGGAGTCAATTAAATAGCATGCCTGTTTTCTCTTCATTAAAATAACGTTTTGAAAGGAAAGCAGGATAATAATATGTGTGTGGACACATGAATACTTAAGATCTGCTGTACGTTCTTGCCAGTGTGCAGCTCTAGCTTAGGTTGCTAGGAATTTAGATTCTTGAGGGAAAAAATGCCTTGTGGTTGTTTTTTTGTTTCCTAACAGCAAAGAGTAACATGAAGAGCTTGGCTTCTCTGCCTGTTCGCTCTGAGGCTTATTTTCTCCCTGCTAATTTGTAGCATTGAGCTAAAGTCCAGAAAAAGAAACCAATTTTAATGTCACGGAATATACTCTATTCACTGCCTCACTTTCCACCCACAGGTTTCAACAGATAAGAAATACCAATAATTATAGCTTTGTCCCCCTGCTCTCTTTTCCGGTTCTCCTAGATGAAATTTGTTTTTAGCATTCTTTTGATTTTCTCTTGCATGAATATAAAGAAAAACAAGGCTTTCTATAAACGCTATTTGCATTGATAGTGTTAATCTGGGGATTAATTTAGTCATAGACCTAAATTTTCTTTTTGGGTAATTTTCTCAATAATCTCACGCTTCCAGCCTGTACTTAGACTTCCAGTAGTTCAACTGTGGTACCAAAAGTCTGTTCTTAAGGAAGTTTACAATGTGAATGGGAGCAATGGCGGGTGCATGGTGTGAGGCTGTGGTTTGCATCCATTGTGTTTGGTGCCTTTGGTTCTTGCTTGCCATGTAACCACATAAGTCACTTACTGGGAGCCTTTTCAGAAACCTATAAAAGGATCCTGCCATCAGGTGGGTCAAATGTGTTGGACCTGCCCTGGAAAGAGACAGGCCCTCCAGATAAACGTTCATGGAGAAGCTGGAAGAAGGAGCAGCTGGGAGGCAGAGCAGCAGCCAGTGGGCACAGCCTTTGAGTGGTGATGTACTGGTGCAAGTATCTCGTGTGGGATAAGAAGTGGGGGAATGGAGGACATCTGTGGCGCTTACCAGACAGCAGGCTGGAAGTACAGCCCTTCTGAGGAATGGGTGGCTCTGGGGGAAAAAGACACTGCCCCCGATATAAGTGATGCAGAAAGGCTGAGAGAGCTGGGGTTGTTCAGTCTGGAGAAGAAAAGGCTCCAAGGAGATCTTATTGTGACCTTTCATTACTTACAAAGGACCTATAAGAAAGATGGGGACAAATTTTAACAAGGCCTGTTGCAACAGGACAAGGGCTAATGGTTTGAAACTCAAAGAGGGGAGATTTAGACTAGATTTAAGCAAGAAATTTTTTTTACAATGAGGGTGGTGAAATGGTAGAACAGTTTCCCCAGAGAGGCAGGAGAAACCCCTGAAAACATCCAAGGTCAGATTGGTCTGAGCAACCTGATCTAGTAAAAGATGTCCCTGCTCACTGCAGGCAGATTGGACTAGATGAACTTAAAAGGTCCCTTCCAACACAAACCATTCTATGATTCTGTATTCCGTTGTCCTTATCCAGTGCCATCCTCCATGCAGCAACACAGTGAATATGCTAAGGGTGAAGCCCTGTGAGAAACAGGGTGACTTTGGCACTCACCATGTAGGATATGAGAGAGCTGTTACGAGCACTTTGGCTGGCCTAGGCTGTACAAGTATGAAGGCAGCACAACACAGCAGAGTGGTTTGTACTTGCATAACCTCTGACTTCTCTCGTCCTGATCACTGTATGCCTCTGTCATGGCAGATTCTCAGGCAAAAATCAAGGAAGAAAACAAACAGGCAGCATTTCCTCTTAAGGTCATCACACAGCCTAGGTAAGAATCCTTCCCAGTTGACTGACAAGTGAGGAAAGACTCAAAGGTGTTTCCTTCTGGATAGCTCTGTGAGAGACAGACCTATCTAGCTTCTCTTCTTGCTGCCTGTTATTGCAGCTGCCCACAAAGCCCACCAGGTCATCATTTCCTCATCTCCATCTCTTGTATCAGACTACATTCTCCAGGATGAATGATGCAAGACCAGTACTGTGCAATTTGCTGCATCTCCCAGGAACCATGTAGTATGTGAATGCAATAAATTCACAATGACATTTTATGTTCTGTTGAAACAGTAGCAACATCTTAAAAAACATAACAGCTATTTATGCAAGATGTGGACCATGCTGAGTAAGGTCTTAACAGCTCTACTTTGAATTTTGATATGTCCTAAAGTGCTTTGACAATGGAACAGAGAAGGCTTGAGGCAAATACAGAAAACAGCTGGAACAGAATCAAAGTTATGGAAAGCTGCTAGTTGTGCCAGTTGTGGTTGTATTGGGTTTTTTTGTTTGTTTTCTTTCTTTTTCTTTTTAGAAGGGAACAGCAAAAACTGATAATAATGGAAAAAAGAGAATTGACCATGCTCAGCCCAAAATGATTACAAAGATCCAGCCTACAGACAAGAGAAGCAATAAGGCAGAGTTGATAGAGAACTGTCATTTTCACAGGTCACAAAAAAGAAGGGCAAAGCAAGCTGTTCCACAGGAATAACTATTGCAATACATCTCCAGAGGGCTGTGGAGGGATCGAAGAGATAAAAAACCAAACTTTGTAACATGTCAGTTTGCCAGAACTTATGTCTGTATCTTATGAACCTCCTTTTGGATAAATGCAGTCACTATTGAAACTTTCTCAGATCTAGCCAAGTTCAAGATGTAATTGAGGGCTCTTCTTTGACAGCTTAGTAGATAGCTGGGCATGTGTTGCCATGGATCTTGGACAGGGCTCTTGTCATATCTGTATATCATACTTAAAGATTTCCCTTACCTATAAGAAATTACATGTATCAAATCACAGAATGAGTCTCAGTGTTGGTCTGTTATTTGCCATGGCCAAAAGATGAACATGATACAGTGTTTACTGGAACATGAAGACCTCCTCTTTATGTGTGTGTCTATGCGTGGCAGCATACTAGAACATTTTCTCCGTGAAACTTTTGGGAGTAGTTAAGAGCTTGGTAAATCTATACAGCCCTCTCATAAAAAGAATTATATGGGTTTGTTTTAATAGCAAGAAGCATTTTACTTTCCCAGAAATTACATGGACAGGATTCAGAGTCCATGCTTTCTGTGTCATGTGGGATCAATATGTTCTGGTGGAAGCAGAAAAGGGGAAGAAAGGATAAAGCTAATTCGCTTGGTAGGGTTTATCATGGATGGTAGGATTGTGCTGACTTCAACTACAACAGGGGATGGACAGCATCACTAGTGAGGTTCATTTCATGTTTTTTTCCAGAAGATCAGGGAAAGTAAAGTTTCATATTTCTTCATCTGTCCTGAAACCTTTTTATATAATATACAATGTAAAGTGGAGTTTTACTCCCACCATATTTTGTTTCCTTATGTATGACAAGGTTAAGCAAAAGAAACAAGCTTGCTAAAACTACCACAATACAGAATGTTTAAGGCACCTCATAGTTAAGTGATACAATTCTCTCTGAGCTGTGGATTAAAGTACATGAGTTAATTAAAGTAAAATAATAATTGTTCTGGGACATGTGGGACAGTTATTAGACAAGCTAGTCCCCCTTGGTTGACAAAATAGAAGAATTAGATGCATCTGGGAATGCTTGTGGCTTTTTCCTCAGCATATGCTCCATCTGTGGTTCTCTGTGCCTGTACCCACATCCATCTTGATGACTGCAGTGAACTCACTATGAGGGTTACTGCAGACCCTCAGTTCTTAGACCACTGCAATTTATTAACCACCTGCATTGGTACTGTATATGAGGACTGGCTTTCCTAAGCAGTACAAGTATGTACATTTCAAAGTACCTAATAAGTCCTGTAAGTTCCAAAAAGTCTACTGGTTTCCGGTTTGATGGCAGATGGGACTCCAAACATGAGCAGTGGTTGTGAGAACTGTGTTCTCTTTTGGGAACCACTGCTGCTATTATTAATTACCTTGATCCAGGGTAATTTATTAGCAAGCCTTTGCTAACAAACCTTTGATTCGATGCCCTGTTCTACCAGATTTCATCACACTTGTAGCCAACAACTTTAATTCTCAAGAGACAGTGGCCAGGACATTCTTAAATTATATTTATAAAGATTACATTAAGCCTGTGGCTTGACTATAATAGAAAGAAAAAAAACCAAACCCAATTGTCTTGCATCAGATGAAAGAATATAGCCAATACTGCTGAATTCATTTGTTGTGTGTGTCAATGTATGGGCTCTCCTGGGCCACTATGTAGAGGTGGACAACTTTTTCAAAAGCAGTTTACTTTGGGAATCTAGTCAGGCAATTTAGATGGAAAGCTTGGAAGTGGTAGGGGACCCTGGTGGGTAGATAAGCCTTTGGCATGGTTGGGACCTGGGATACCCAGGCCAGTGGAAAGAAACGAAAAGCATGTTTCATGAAATTGCAATACAGACAAGAAAGCACCTGCAGCTGAATTTTGAATAAAGTATAGGTCTAAGATAGCAGTTATCTAATGCTTATGGGATTGCCAAAAATACCTCTGCCACTGGTTAGGTGACTGCCGCTCAGAAAACAAGCAAACTCATGAGTGAGGGGAGGTCCTTTGATGACACTCTGCTCTGACAGGGTTGGAAATACTGCCCCACTGATCAATATTTGGTTTTCTTCAATTACCTTTTCTCAACAGTTTAGCTAGCAATACTTTCTTTTGCAGACCAAATCCCTGCAATGACTGTGTGGCAGTTGGGTTATCTCCTTGTCCGACTTGGCTGCCTTCTTAGAGAATGTGCACCTAGGACGTAGGGGAAATGGGTGCAGGGGGACCAGTGAGCCAGTCACCCTTCTTTCCTCTACCCTCCTCATCATTAGGATATGTCATGAATCAAACACAAATCCCACACTGCTCTGTTAATGTAGACCAGAAGCTGTGTGTGAATGCAGTCATTGTCTAAACAATTATGTAAGTCTCCTTCCAACCCCTGTGACCTTTATCAGCACTCGCAGGCAGATGCCAGGCTAAATGGAAAGAAGCAGAATGGGTGATGCCAGCTGGCCAGGGCAAATCTTGTGTACCTCTCACAAGGGGAAATGGAGAACAAGCATCTTCAAGTCCACAGACGCAGGAAATCTTTGATCCATAGTTATCTGAGAAACATTGATTCTTTCCTTGGTAATTCAGTGGCTCGCCCACTTCTAAAACCCCAAAGGGGTGGTTATGACTTTTTGGCGACCACAAAAATATATGGAATAAACCCATGAAAATCTGCTTGGGTCTGAGAACACTACCTCTAATCCTGCACTATGTTAACTGTTATAAGTAATTAAGAGTGTTCTGTTCTGGAAGAACAGCAGATTTGCTCTTCTGAGAAGGGAAGGAAGCAGGTGGAAGGCAAAGGGTTCTCCTAAAAAGCATGGCATTCAGAAAGATAATTCCCCAGGGATTAAATGAAAACACACATTGTTTAAGTGACCCCCTGCAGAGGAAATTTGGAAATCTTTGCTTTGGGGCTTAAAAAGAACACTTGGATTTCCTTACAGGTAATGAACAAAAGAGAAGAGAGTCCTGGTCGCAGCAAATGGCATTGGGTCTGTGCCTGGGGGTGGAGTAATTATCCTGACTACAAAGGAATGACTTTCCATTGAAACAGAAGGTTGAAACCATATTTTTGAGGAAGTAAAGAGTAGGAAATAGGCTGACAGCTGTGATGGTGCTGAATGCAGGTTTAATTAATTTTTTTTTCTTCTGCAAATTGTAGCCAAAGAACTATCATAAAGAGCTGGGTCACAATTCCACCTTTAAGTGATGAAATTCCAAAGATTAGTGAGCTACTAGGAGGTATTTGAGGATATCTGGGTCAAATGAGCACATTTTTGGGGCTGTAACAAGATAATGTCTTGCTCTCCTCTGCTCAGGCCTATCCTGCCTCCAGATCATGTTGACACACAAATATGACCTTCTTTTAGCATCTTTGCAGTAGGTAGGAAATTTCCAAATAACTAGTGTGGTCACATATGACAAACTGAAGACTTCACATAGAGCAAGCTAGATGAACAGAGCTTTTTGGGTTACGTATTTCCGTATCCTCTCCTTTGAAGCCTTTGATATTTGTTCCTTTTCTGTAGCAACATTATGGGAGGAAAGACACTTACACACAAAATCTTTGGGGAAAATAAATTGCCCCTGAAAAGGTTTGTCAGAAAGGTGTTCTTGGCAAGAGCAGGTTCTCAGTGGGTCTCTGTGATCTGTTGAAGGAAGGGGTGGGTAGGGAGGGAATTCTGGAAAGTATCAATGTCAGCGAATTTCTGTAGCTATTTTATTGATAAGAAGAAAGCATCGACTATCACTACCTTTATTTCTTTTCACCAGTGTAAACTTCCACCAGAGCAGAAGTAGTTAGTTCAGAGGGTAAATCAGTTTGTAATGTTGGATAGGCTTTTACATCTAGGAGCAGATGGAAGGACACAAAAGGTTGAGAGAGTACCAACCGCATGAAACAGAAATTAATTTTTACCTCAAGTAACTCCCTAGCAGGAGTACAAGAACTCTGATAGAAAAAGTGCTTTCTAAAGGTCAACAGGTAGGAGGAACTTTGTGATCCTTCAAGTCTGCAGTGCAGCAGGAAAGATGAAGAAAAAGGGCCTACAAGGTCTTTCACTTCTCCATTTGACATTATTGTTCAGCCCATGGATAAGGGTCTTGCCTTGCTATGTGAGCCACACAAGTTGTTTTTCCCTATTGCAGACACCCAAGCTGCCTGACTGACTGGGGACAGCCATTTAGGCTGGGATGGGCCAGGGAATCCTGCTTGGTCTGGCTCTAAAAACTCCTTTGGGCCACCAAAGTCTCTACCTCTTACTGAGCAAACAACTTGTTTAAGATCCCTGACTGGAAGACAGACATGAGGGTTTTTTACTGCTGTTTTTACATATTTTTGTTTTAGTTTCCTTCTCATTGTGGTGGTTGCCTTCCTGCATGCTCCTCTAGAGTAGGAAAGAACAAAATTAAAGAAATAGAAGAAAGCCCTAGAAGTCAGGAATATTCTCCACTGATTTCCATTCTGTCTTATAATGTAACAGGAGCAGAAGAATACTAGAGAGCACACTTGCTGCTGCCAAGCAATTCTTTATTTTATAGCACAAAAGCAGCTTCCTGGACAAATATCCTACCCAACTATGCATTTTTTTCCCCTAGTGAGCATCATGGTTATTATATGGAAAAATGAAAAGTAACACTAAGACTTCAGTATCCTCAGATGCCTTTAATTAGTTCTTTTAGAATTAACTTGAGGTTTTTAGTCATGGCAGCAATTTGTTAAATACAAACTAGAAAATTTCATCTGGAAATAAATGACTACAGGACACAAAGAGCATTTGATACCAAAGAGGAAGAAGGGTGTAAAATACAACGGAGGCAAGAAAAGCAATAACTGTGAAGCTTGTTCTGCCAGCAAGAATGGAATTGCCAGTATTTTTGTATTCTATATTTTTTCTAATTTCAGATTCATTTTCTGAATAGGATTGAACAGCCACTTTTCACTGTGATTCTCTGTTTCAGCTGATGAAGCTTCTGCAGAGAGCTTTCCAGGTCCCCGAAAAAGCTAGCTAGCACAGAGATGAGTGAAAAGGCAGCAAGGCTGCTGCTACTTAAATTAACTGAAACAATATTTTGGCTGCACAGATTTCTGAATTCCCTCAAAAAGCCTTAAAAAAAGTCATCTGGTCAGAATATTACATCTCTGGTTAGATCTTGCATTGGAAATTGAAACAAGGCTTATGAGCACTTGTTAATGCTTTTCAAGAGGGATTTGGAAGGTGAGTAGTTGCCTTGGTGAGCTGCTTCGTGCAGAGCAGGTTTTGGTACAACAGTGGACAGGTGTCCGCAGCAATGGGTGTCTCCCCACTCCATGCCTGCAAAAAAGCATCGCTTGTATTGGCATGGCATAGACCTTCCAAGAGCAAGAGCATCTTGCTTGCTGACACCTTGCATACACTTCCTTGAGCCAACAAGGACAGAGGGGATATGTGCCTTGCTGAGGAGGAACCCAGAGGGGTGGCATCTCATGCCTTCTGCAGGGCCTGTGTCCCCCAGAACAGCAACCAACTCCTCCAGGAGCTCCCTCCAGGTGGAGAGGCTGTGGAGGGGCACAGCATCCCTCCTTCTGCTCCCGGCCTGCAGAGAAACTTCTCCCTGCAGGAAATGTCAAAGCGCCATCCAAGTCCCTCTCCCCTTGTACTTTGGACACAGGTCTTTAATGAGTGGAGGAAAACAGATTAAGAGCCACTGAATGCCTGCTGGGGAGTGGAGGGTGGGGGGGAGTTGGCAAGAAAATGTTTTGTATGTGTTTCTGCCCTGCTTAGGAGCTTTTGCAGCCCTGCATAGTAAAATCTGTCTCCTTCTCTCCCCAGCTGGCATAACTCCCTCAGGACTGATTGCACCAGTGTAGGAACCAGTATAGCACAAGCAATTAGGTAATACAGCCCCTTCTGCTCTATTGTAAAGGTTTGAAATTTGCCCCCAGATGGATCTTTCAAAGAGAAAAGCCTTCAACTGTGAGACAAAACACATCTCCAAAA
Source organism: Galbula dea (assembly GCA_013399015.1). Lineage (NCBI taxonomy): Eukaryota > Metazoa > Chordata > Aves > Piciformes > Galbulidae > Galbula > Galbula dea. The sequence goes on along the minus strand of VWZX01000185.1, from coordinate 109,056 downwards.
TCTTTTCCAAATAAGAAGATTGTATAGAGAAACATTAAGTACTGATATGATCTCTCTTGATCTCTTCTCATCAATTTTCACATGAAAATGTCACTTGTCCACTTTAAAAAAAGATAAACAATAGCTCTAGCTTAAATCCACCAGTGCTCTCCATCTTTGTATAGAGATGCACCTGAGCACTTCTTAAGGCTGAAGCTCATAAAAGCTGGCAATTTATCACAAATCTCTGAATCCCCCACTCTGCAACGTGAGGAATATACATTGCCTAATTAACATAAACAACAGCAAACACCCTGTGTCCTCAGAGCGAGGGCTGACAGTGCTGCAGCCCAGCGTGCACAGAGTGTGCTGCCAGCATTGCCCTGGGATGGGGTATAGCTTAGCTGGTGGCACCTCAAAGCTCTGCCTGCAGTCTGTCCTGGGTGAAGTCAATGAGGAGCTGTGCTGCTCCCACACTCCTGGATACACATAAATCCCTGAGATATAATGCCCCATAAAATCCAATATAATCCCTGTGGGTTGATGGGGTCCCACAATGTCCCATGTCAGAGGGATGCTCCAGCACATCCCTCCTAGGAGGCAGCTCAGAGGAGTCTGCTGTCCCTAGGGCACAGTCCTGCTCTCCCAGCACCCATGGGCTGGATTAGGACCTGATGGATCCCTTGTGGCTGTGGCCATACACAGAGAGTTTTCCTGGGGCCCATGGCACTGCTGGGAGAGAGAGGGCAGTGGGGAGAGACCTCCCCAGCTGATGGTGGGAGCTGGATCTGGCCCAAGCATGAGGGCACATCGTCTCCAAGATACAGTGGCTTGGGGTAGCTTTTCCTAAACAAAGACCATTATAAGGGAGCGACTGCTGGAAATTTCCATTCCTTTGTTGGGTAGATGCTGTGTAAATAAATGCATTCCTAAGATTTTTCATAATCCTGAAGAGGCCTATAATAGAAAATGTATAGTTTGTCAGATCTCTGGAGTTCATATATGTTATTCCTCAGCTGCTGGGAACATGATATACAGTGGCAAAGACTATAATGCAAGAAACATATCCTAAAGGTCCTCTTAGAAGCACTCTGTGCATTTGTATTTGGCATGCATAGATAGTCCTTCTGGTTTGCCCCATGGGATCTAAAATATTCAACCTATATTAAAGCCTGAGTTTGTGAATTGCTTACCTTAACTCTCAACAATCCTAACCTGACAGACAACTTTGTCAGTGATATTTAGATATTTATTGCGCAGTTGCTTTGAAAACGTTTATAAATTAGTATGAGCTAAATATGTAAGCAACCTCCTACTTTACTCTTTTTTCTGAGTTTTATTCAAAAGCCAGATGACTTGGGGAGATCCTGTTATGATAATGATGCTGTGCCTGATGTATTTTCAAGTAGAATGACTCAAAAATGTATTTTTCTGTGTCTTACTTTCTTGATACAAACACTAACTACATATAGAAGAGACCACATTCCTGCATCTGGTGTATTGGTAATGTAAACACAGGAGTTACTTACATAGTAAAAATTATAATATCTTAATTGAAATAAATCAGATCTTTTTCATGAAATAAACTAGTAAATTCTCCCACTAACTCTACCCATTTGGACTCAGTTTATCTCAATTTGTAAGATCACTTTCTTGCTTACTGTGCTACAAATACTTCAGAAATTTAGAACAGAAGCTGTCCTTTAGATGACCAGAACAATGTTTATCACCCTTCTTTGTAATTTTTGAACACACTCTGATGTTAATCTTCCATTTAGACTTTCCCAACAGCTTTACCTGCTTTCTTTAGGATGATTTTTTTTTTTTAAATTTTGAAATTATGCCCTGGTAATGCAATTCTATTGGAAAAATATTGAAATGATGTGGAAATAATACTTTTAAAGCAATTTTCAGTTTTAGATCTCAAAGTTCTAGACCTAAGAGACCACATAATCAATAATTGTATAAAATACAAAATGTACCTTTTAAACATTTATTTTCTAGTTGTCCAAAACACAACCTTGCTATTCATTTGCTAGATATGTTATTTTTCAGTCAGATTAGAAATGTGAAATAAAATACCAACAACCCCAATACCCCACAACCAAAACAACCTAGAAGCCAAACCAAAACAACACCTCAAACAGAACTATTTCTGTAAGGCAAGCCCAAATACTTTTGGCTAGCTGGTCCTTCTGTTTGGAGACTTAAACAGCATCTCCAGTTCTCCAATTCCAGTTCCAAGATCCTAACATTTTCTGACCTCAGCATTCACGTTTGTGGGTTACAATGTCAAAGCTTTTCAGCCTCCAGGATGAAGTGGCCTGGTTCAGCCTTCTCTCAAAGAAAGGTTATTACACCAATTGTAGCTCTCAAACTGAAATAGATTATAAAAGTTTATTACTGTATTTTATTACAAAATATTGTTGACTAAGGGCATCAAATTTTAAACCTAATTAATAACAAACTAAGATCCCAGAGACTGCAGGCCAGTAACTTATCTACTGCACAAACAGCCACACAAATCCCTCAAATTTCTTTTTTCCAGCCTTTCAGTTTTGATTAATAACATGGCAAAACCATGAAAGTCTCAACCATATTAACCACAGCTACATTTTTAGTCTTACTGACATGAACACTTTAATATAATAAAAGGAAATGGAAAACATAAGAGGTGTTTCATTAGGACATGAGGATTACTAAAACCACTGTGTGGAGTATTTGTCAGGAGGTGGTAGGGGAAGAGTTATTACTTACATTTTAGCATGTCGCTAGGACACAGAGTAAGTGGATCTCTCAGTGAGATATGTTTGCTTTGGAAAAAGAATTAAGTAATCAGACTGTCCAGGCTCTTCCTACTGACACATTTATAACACCAGATTGCAAATTTGGTTAAGAAGTTTTCCGTACTACATGCAAAACTATTTTTCTGATTTTGTTATGAAGCCTGGCAAGATGGCAGGGATACAAGATCCAGAAGCTCACATATTAACCTGCCAGTTCTTTTTTATTGATAGATGGAAAAATATATGCAGCATGCAACCTGGCTGGTTAAAAAAATAGCCCAAACCACAAGCCCCCAGCAAATCTGTTTCTGCAGCTGATTATAGAAGCTTATTTTAAAACCTATTTTAAAAGCATTTATTAAGTAAACAGAAAAATTCCCCAAACCGAAACAAGACCCCCCTGAATGGCTGACATAAGCAAGAAATCAGCATTATGTCAGTAAAATAAGAGCTTCAAAACAAATCCTAAGACTGCCTAATGCAGAATTCTTCAATATTAAACATTTGATGTCATGATTGTACTATACTGGGACTCAAGTTAAATTTAGTCCAGTGTCCTCACTGATTGTTCATATGACGGGGTATTCCTTAGATGAGTTTCTGACACTAAATTCAGCTGAATGAATCATATTATACACATCATAAATATAAATAACTTTTGGCTGAGTATGCCATTTGACTTTTTTCTTTCTGTATCTACCTGCCTACACATTTGCTCCAGCAGTATGTTTATAATGATGCCTTTTGTAAGAGAGACAAGCTTTGTAAATCAGAGTAATGGGTAAAACCAGTTAAACATTTTCTATTTCTAAATCGTTTTCATGAAGACAGCTACGTTTCAAAATCGAGGGAACAGAAGAAAGAGATACAGGCATACAGCTTCCTAATAATGACCCTGAAATAACTGCTCAGGACAGCACCCAAATATCATAGTCATGGGAGTACTGGAAACACCTAGGTACAACAGAGGGGATGTGATACCCTAGCAATGAGAAGGGCAGAGAATAGCAAATGGTCACACTTTTACTCTGAGATGAAAGCATCATTTTTGCTTTGACCTTTTTAGTATTTCTAATGCACAACAACTGCAGTATTAAAAATTAAGGGGATTGGGGAAGACACACACCCGAATGTATTTCTACTTGCCAGAAAACGAAGAAATGTACGGAAAACCTTTATATGACATCAGAGAAAGTGAGACCCCATGCAGAGTCTTATGTATAAACTTTACTCCTGAAGAGATTTGTTTCCCACTTGAATGCAACACAAACGCATGCAAACTGTTCCTGCTCATCTGCACTCCCCATTCTGACATTGGGACTTTGCTTTTTAACCAGCCTGGGGTTGGCTGCAACTAAGATAAAACATATTTAGCTGCAACTTTTTATTTCTTTCAAAAAGAGGCAAACTGGATTATAGCAAATAACCTTTAAGATAATTAACTGACAATGCTGCAACTAGCATAAAATCTTCCTTCAGGCGACCCCTAATTTAAGTATTACTGGCACAAAGTGGAGACAGATTGTGCATCACCACCGCAATATTTACATAGCAGAAACCCACAGAGCAGGAAACGTGAGACTCAATGATGCACTAAATTAGGAACAATCATATTCTAGTGTTAATTTGCTTTCTCCTCGATCCAAATTTCAGGTCCAGCAATTGGTACAAATGCACATAAAACATTCCCATTTTTAGTGATTAAGAACCACAGTCTGCAAGCAGTTTTGCTCAAAAGTAAATTCGCTCGCTACTGGGGGTGTTTGTGGGATCAAAGCCCCAAAAGCGAAACAGGTTTACCAACACAGATTTTTTAGAAAACCAGGACTTCCTAATCTGCTTATTTCTCTCCACAAATGATGCCTGCACAAGCAGTCTGAGTTGTCTGCCAGGCTACCTGCCTCCTGATTGCAAATATTTTCCTATGACAGAAACACCGCAGCAATACTGCAGCATAATGGAGAAGCAGTTTTAATTCACCAATGCTATAGAGACACGCAGGTACTCAGAAGGCTATGTAATCAAAGAACTAAAGTTAAAACAGGGAAAGAGGGAGGGAAGAAGGGAGGGAAAAAAGATAGCTGATCTATTTGTAAATATACTGGGAAGAGACACATTTATAATAAATACAGACTCTATAGCCTATCCGGACACAGACTGCATGAGCACTACTCTCAGTTACAGCACACGTCATAAGATATATACAAAGAGCCATCACCAATCTTTCCAAATCTTAAATATTATTGAAATTTGGTTTCCATTATGGCATATTAACAAAATATTTACCTTGCCTAATCGCTGGTGTTCTTCAAAAGCAGAAATCAGTTCTTGTGCCCACTTTATTTTTTCAGGGCTTGGAGAGAACTGTTCCTGGACAACAGCAATTTGGTTGGGGTGAATCACCTGCTTACCTACAAAGAAGATTAATAACACCAGAATCACGCATCGACAAACAGATGTTCAAGCAAAATGTTCCAACCACTTGAGGCTCTCATATGCCTTGCAGACTTTCTTGCACTTTAACTAATTATTTTACCTGATTTATTTTATTTTTTAAACTGGACAAAAGGCAGATAGCTTTTTGCCAGATTTTTTAAGAATAAAAACATCTTGAGCTATGTTTGCATTCAATATTGTTTGAAAGAATCCAGGATTTTTTCTCCTCCCTCCCCATTTCAATCCGCATATCTTCTCTCAGTCATTTCAGGTGCAATTGTTTGTCTAGGGCAGTCAATAACACTTAAGCATAATGCATGTCTGAATTAAATAACTGCTCCAGACATTCTTAAATAAGTTATATTAAACTGTGTTCAGAAAATGAGATCCAAAGAAGACTGCAAGAGATTTGTAGATGGAAAAGTTACCAGTCACCTAAGGATCATGCCCTAAATTTGCACTATTGGCTTTGCATCATAAAATCCTCAGTGTGGTTTAAATTATTGTTGTTGCTGTAGTTAGCAGCTGAAGGTAGGTTGCAATATTTATTTAGTCTCCAGTATATTAAACAATCACCAGCAGTGCCCTGAGATTTTATGAAGGATTTTCTAAAAATCATTTCTTACATAAGCTTATATTGAGAAAAAAAAAATGTTGCCTTTTTTTTACTAGAGATTTTCAAATGTGAATAGACAGACACATAATTCGTTTTAATCTGTTACTGTATTTAGCTACCTTAAAACAAATACATATCTAATTTGTTTGACAGTTTTAAAAGTGTAACACTTGGCATTATTAGTTCATTTCTGAGGGGATTTCACAGACTGGTGTTATTTCTGCATTTTGGTTTCAAAGTGTTTTAATAAAGAGAGGCTACTGTAATTCCCAGCTTCCTGTGGAATAAATGACTCTCCTCTGCGCCAGATAACAAAACTAGTTAGAGGGATGAGCCTGATCCTGCAGACTTGCCACCAAGGGAGCAGCCCCTGCACACGGAGAGTCCTACAGCCGTGCCGTCCTGCCGCACGCTGCAGCCTCCCGCAGGAGCCAGAGATTTGCACGCAAGGAAAAGTTTGAAGCGTCAGGACCTAGAGGTTTCCTGCGCGCAACGGGGGCAGCTCCCACGTTCTCACTGACCTGAAGCCGTATGTTGGAAATCAGCCCATCACTTGGTCTAAGAAGTCTCACGCGTGACCGCAGAGATACACTCATACATACATAAGATGAAATTGCCACTGCAAAAAACTTGGGATTATTTTTATCAGACTGCATGGGGTCTGAGTGATAACCTGGTGTGCAAACAAAATCGGGGGATGCAGCAGCACAACCTGCTTAATTTAATGAGCAAAGAAAGAGTAATTTCTTCGTGTTGCTATGTTTCTTTGCTAAAAAGCCACAAGTAGCTCAATTTTATTTTATTTTCCATTAAAGGACCTTTAGTTTCTGACCTTACAGGCATCCAAATATTTACTTTGAAATTTCAATGTCATAACTATTTAAAAAATACCTTAAAAATAGGTAAAAGCTTAAAACTCAGAAAGAACTATATTTTTGAAAAGAAATTATATGGAGACATTTTCTTAACTACTGTGTTTTAGTCTAACTTTCTTAACTAACGTGTTTTAGGTCTAATCAAAGCTTTTTTGGTTGATTTAATCAAATGTCACAATTAAAAATATTATAAAGTTCCTTATTTATAATACAAATTCTCCCTAGCTAAACTACCAAGTCTAAAATTGAAGGGTATACAAATAATTCCTGCAAAATCCTAAGAATCTTAAATTTCTGGGAAAAATGTAAAATATATTTTAAATCATATTCAAAGTCAGTCTATAATTATAACAAAACCACACATTTATATATGATTTTTTTTTAAGTGTACCACATTTCTGTAAAAAGATTTGGTTTTGACAAAGATATCTGTAGCAGTAAGCTATACTTTTTATCATTAAAACACTACTGAATGATTTATACAGAATATAATCTAACTTTTGATATATAGCACTGCGTTGATTTTTGTCACAGATTATGCATCCAAATAACTTGTATAACAGATGCAATGCCATGCAGGAATGAAGCAAATATTTTAAACAGAATTGTTGTTATTGACAAGTTACTGAGAGAGTGCAAAATTGGAAGACATTAAAATTTATGACCATGAAATCCTTTTTACAGTACCCCTTGATATATCGTGCTTTAAATCAATACCTGTCAAGTCTTTTAGGTAACTGTAAGATGGTGTCATTTTAAGTCTTCTACAAAAGACTGCAAAAAGAGAGGAAACCTATAGCCTTCTGTATTTAGATCTGGTTTCTCAGCATACAGCACAGGGATTTCTGTAAAGACTAAGTCAGCTGTTAAAGCTCATGGCAAGGTTTATTTAATTTTTTACACAAACATTCCCCAAACTGATGGCCATTTATATAGGCAACACACTGACTGTATGTCCACAGGTTCTGGTACTGTAAAACACCTTGCTCTGTCTGTGAGTGTATCACCTCCCCCTGCCCAGTTATATAAATATATAAAAAATACATGAGTATATATTCATTTGGCTAAATTACATTTGAAAACATTTATTTTTAAGTAAACACACTCACTGAATGAAAAACAGGCTGCTTTTAAGATAACTGAAAAAAACCCCTTGACTGCAATAAGCAATGAGGGTCACAATAGTAACCAAATAGCTGGTAAATTCTTCATTATATTATTTCCCTTGTTTAGTCTTGAGTGAAGATGTTTGATTCCATTAAGGCCAATTTTACTCTTCTAAGTCTCACTATGGGAAAAATCCATGGACGTTATAACTTGGCTGAATATTCTGGATTTGCATTAATTTTGAAGGTGGTGAATTTGGCCCTATCCATGCAAGTAAGTGTGTGTTCTTCAGCTAAGAGAGCATTTGGAAGCCTCAGCTCATTTTAGTCCTGTTGATTTCAATTATTTTGATTGTTCATGAAAAAGTAGCAGGAAGAGATGTTAAATATTTAACAATATCAAGAATTGCATGTTTTGAACTTGTTTATAAGGTGACATTTCAGTATTTTGCTCTCATGTTATCAGAGGACTGTCAGTGGCAAATATGATCTTCAGACTTCTGCTTTATACAAGGTCATGGATTAAACTAAGACTCATTAGGAATTTTCTGTGATGAATATTAAATCAGAAATGTTAAAAAAATCATTTATATAGCTTTGAAATGAAATGTTAATAGCTTTCAGTTTTGAAATGACATTTTATTTTAATCAAAACAGGCAAGAAAGATTATAAAAACATTAGGTAAACTGAAAGCAAAAGAAACAAAAGATCAAGTGAAACATTTTGTATCAGCCTCAAATCTTTGTTTTTATTTTTTACCAAAAATATAAAAAATGCTGGTTTGTTCTTTTTTTTTTTTTTTTTTTTTTTCGGGGGGTGGTGGGAGGGGAGAGCAACCAAATCAGAAAATTCAGGATTGCTCTGTGTCTAATTATGGTTGGACTCGTTGTCAGGCTGTTTGCTAGATTTTGGAAATGTGTCGATTATAGTTGTGGAAAGGCAGAACTCAAAGAGAAGGAGCTGTGAGTTCACCTTAAAGAAATCTGTACCTTTTACAGACCTTTACTCCTTGTACAGAAAGGCAGGACACCTCTATGGCAGAGTTAGAAATTAACTTTATGTCCTGCATTTCCATATATGACCTTTTTATTTGTGTCCCATCTGGACCCTATCCTGATGTCAGACAACTTCCACTGTAAAGTCAGTGGAGTCCAAACCACCATCAGCATTGTTTATGCTGAGAGTTTCTGAATTTCCTAAACTGGCAGCCTGAGTTAAGTATTTAAATACACATCAAGCGTTCAAAAAAGAGTGCTCTCAAAGCTGCTAGGCATCTGCAACTTCATCTTCTGTCAACAGGAAGTTCAGATGCTTATGTTTTTCCAAAAATCAAGCCTTTCCTTAAGGTAGGAAGTATTGATTGAGGTAGTCATCAGCAGGTGCTACCCTTCAAGAGCGCTATTACTTTCCCAACTGCAGGTGGATGGAGGTCCACATGGATGAGGGTAATGTAGCTGTGAGGACCTAACCATTCTGCCTCTGAAACAAGATCTATTTTTGCAAATGTTCAAGTCCATCAAACAGTAAGGCAGAGTTTTTGCTGAAGGACATCAATGGCTATTCTTTCAGTGGCACATCAAGATCACTTAAAAGAATGAAGGTGCTTTAAGATGTTGTATATTGCTAATTCTAAAAATATGGTGTGCTAGATGGCATCCTCAGGACCCATGCCTTTGGTAACAAACACCTAAGAGATGTACTATTGTGGAGATGGAGGAGACAGAATATGCCACATACTATTACTGTACCTATACCCTAAATGATGGTCAGAGTGAAATAACGTAAAATGTCTCATATGCTAGAATTCTCTAAAGCACGTGTCAAATGGCTGATTTCTATTGCTAAACCCCAACCTTTGGTGGCTGCACTGTCCCACTAGGGTGTCCAAGTGCTCTGGTACACCAATCACAGGGTAACAGGCTGCATTACAGGACACTGGGGCAAGGAGCTTGCTGCTCTTGCTGTCTGCCAATACCCGTAGGTGTCACCAGCACTTACTGGGAGGGGAGCCAGGACATGGAAAACAAATCAAAGAAAATAATAAGAAATAACTTTCCCTTAGCAATTAGCATACAAAATTTACTTCTCAACTCCTTCACCTAAAAAGTATCTTTTAGCAAATGCCATTTAAAAAAAATAGGAAAAAGGGAAACACACATATTAAGGAGCAATTGATCACTGCAGAGCACTGTATTGTCTTTCCTGTGTTTTGTGATGGGAGGAATCACTGCACAGCCTTCATCTCAACTTCTCTTCGAAAACAGTCACACGCTTCATGAGATGTGGTTTTAAAAAGCAGCCTGTGACTTCTCAGGCAAAATTTCCAGCCCCAATATTGAAGGTGCTAATGAACACAGAAAAGCTTGGTATTACTGAGTTTTTCAATAAATGATCTGAATTAAAAACCAAGTTATTTGTCTAAGTGACAGTAAATGTAGTGCTATATTTAAATTGAAGAAGCTATGCATTATTTTGAGACATCAGCAGAAAGTCATACCAGTGAATCCCATTAGGGCACCTTCTCTTGATTGCCTGCGGAGCCCATCTTCATCTCGGAAATCGATGTAAACAAGGTCTATGGCTTGAAGGCCAAATGCCTTTGCTGTGACTATGATTTTTTGCCTGGCATATAGAATATCATGAGTTTCCTTGCTGCTTGTAGCACCTATGAAAACAATGAAAACAAAGAAAAGCTGACAAGTGTTTTAAACCTTTTGAAAATATATTTCCCCTGTTAAAAAAAAAAGAAATGCTGATATTTCATTTAATCAATTCAGTAAACAAAAGAGGGGTGCAAAGTTATATTGTGGAAATGATACTCTTCTGAGAAAAAAACCCTACTTCAGCAAAAGAAAAAAATCTTTCTTTTCTGCTTGAAAAATTCAGATTTTTATTTAGTTCAAATCAGAAGTTGTAAGCCTGAAGCCAGTGGAAGTTTGGGCTGGTAATAACTGCTGACTGGGACTAAGATGAAATAATTATTTGATTATATTATTTACTGTATAGACACAGAGAAGCATTACAAGAAGAGAAACTTTATACAAATTGACATAGTAGGTACAACTAAACGGTTAAAAAATTCACACTGAGAGTAGAATTGCACTTTCCTTCATTCTGATTCTCATCACAACTGATGTCCTAAGCTGAATATTTAAGCTTTAATGTTTGGATGAAAAAGTGATCGTAGATGACTTCTGAGAATAAGCAAAAGTATTCACGGGACTTCATGTGCTCACAAGCAACATGCTCATGTGAAGGCTGGTGTAAAACAATGATAATATGTTCTCTTTCCTGAGGGTCACTATTTAGACACAGATTTCCTGTTTGTAAGGAATATATTAGTAAAGCAATGCCAATTTTTACATTCATGAACTTACTATAAATGTTGATAGTTCTGCACCTTTATCTTTAAACTGAATCAGATTAATAAGAAGCTAAGTGGCTTCTCATAAATACTTTTTAGTTTTGAGGAAGTCTAACAGTGCTTTCTTGTGAATGTGGCTGTATTGACTTGGGACATATTTAAAGTAACTTTATGAATGCAAAATGAAGCAGGAGATTATTTGTGCATGATGTCAACAGCCTGACAATTGTCTGTAAAACAATGATGAAGCAGATATCAGAATTTTAGGACTTAAAAGGTAGTTCTTAAAAGAATGTTTATATTTTTTATGGCTATCATATTTTTAAATAATTTCAGCAACTCAACAGGATTTTGTTGGTTTTTTTTCTGTTGTTTGTTTGAGATTTTTTGTGTTTTGGTTGGCAGTTTTTTTCATTAATTTTTAGCACTGCATGGCAAGAAGCACAAGAAAATGTCAGTGCTCCGTTACAGGCAGGGACTGCATTTTTAATATGCCTGTGATACAGTCTACATTGAAAAAAATTAAGCAGATGTAAAATGCATAATCAAGTGTTGCCATTATTTTCATTGCTGCTGTGGAAAAGCAATGGCCATAAATCACATTAGGTATCTCCAATGCAAATGCCATAGGTTAACATTTATACTAAATAATATACAGGTAACAACCTATGCTGGCACGGAAATCCTCTCCTCCAAAGACGACCGCGTCCAAATGAAAGCCAACCTGGGATCCTCTTCTCAGTGCTTCTTCACAGACAGCCTTTGAATGAGAATAGAGTATTAATTTCTACAGAAATGCTGGATGCAGAGAGAGATTACAGAGGATATTACAGCAACTCAGTGTTACCAAAATCCTTCAGCTAAAACTGCTCCTGTTACGCAAAGCTGTTGTAGGTGCTTGACTATGCACAGTGCTTTAAAATGACTCAGCTAAAGAGAAAATACTATATTTTCCTAAGCACCTATATGCCTAGACTGTGTAAATACAAGACATTGTAGCTGATTCCCTACCTTCTGGTTGACAAAATGCCCTGGGTATTACTGTGATCACTGCTTCAGATATTTATATAGCAATAGGAAACAAAACTTTTGCCAACTGCTGCTTTAAAGCAAACAAGAAGTATTACATTTGATTAGTTTTACATGTAATGTATCTGCATGAGAAACAGAAATAAAAATCAGAATCTCTTTTATTAAATAAATATAAATGGTTTAAAAAGGTTGTGGATTCCTTGTAGGATATAAAGATTCCTTATAATACTGCTAGTTTAAAGTCTTTTACTACATATAACTAAAAACTAGTTAAAAATGCAACAGGTGCTGCAGGAGAGCATTAAAATAAAAACAAGAAAAATTTTGCGGTTGTAGTTATCCTGTGAATAAGCGAGTTTCCAAAATATTACTATTTTATATTGATGTTTGGATAATATTAATACTTTTTAAGGCTAAGGTACGTGGAGAGAGGCAGATATCATTACTAGCTCTATTAATGGACGTTCTTCTATGGCAGCTAGTGGGACAAGAAATTATTCCTTAACAGAGTGCTTTAAAAGGCAACTCTCATTAACAACATTAGGAACTTCAGTGTTAAATATTCCACTATAAAATACTGTAGATGAACAAAAACTTCAGCTGGTTTAAAATATGATTTAACTCCGTGCATGCACAGCAGACAGGAGTCTGCCTATTTGGTTACTACTTTATTATGTTCGCAGATACATTAGCGTGTGTTGTAAAATAAATGGCTGTATCAAACAAGCAGGTTGCCTGTGAGGCCTGCCGATACTTCTAGAGGTTCTTCTGATGTATGTGTCCTCAGCTGGTCCAAAACCTTTCCCTTAGAGCCTGGGAGGGTAATGCTGAATTCCTGGTGCATATATGAGATCTTCCATTTCATTATCACACTACCTTGCCTTTCAGAAAACTCTGGACTTGATAGTGAAGTTTGGGGAGCAGTTTATATTAAAATTCATTTTAAGAAAATGATCTGAAGATTTGAGCTAAGATTACTCTAAAAAAGGTGCCCATTCCTCAGGTATTTCCTTTTTTTCAAAGCTAATTATACTTCTAATCTTAGCACTAAACACCTCCATCATACACAAAAAATAACATGAAATTTGGTTGGAATGTTAGCAGTAGAAACCATTATAAAGATGCCAGTTTAGCAGTACTGAAATGAATTATTTTTTCTAATTAAATGTTACACAAAAGTCGAGTTTGATAGCTACTAAATAGCCAAGTGCATTGCAACATTGTGAGTATTCCAAATCTTTGGAGAAGCCCCTTTCCACTGTTAAAAATGGTAACAGTAATGCAGAGAGGTTTTGTTATTTGGCATGGACTATCTGGAGCTGCTCTGTCACTGAAATATTTTGAGTTTATGAAGGCCTTTACAGTACCAATACGACAGTTCAATGTACAAATGTTATAGGGGATATGTTTAGTATTTTTTAACCTCTCTTCCTTGATGAAATTAGTGGGAAACTGGGGAATATTCTGCTTATACTAGTTTGCTGAGATGGCAAAATATGAACGCTTCCCAACCTGCTTACCTTAAAATTGAGCAAGCCCACTGCAGTTTCCACAAAGGGGATAAAATTCATTGGTTCTACAAGTGTTCGGCCTCTGAGGTGATGTAAGAATTTGTCTGAAAACTAAAACTAGAAAGCATGAGCTATCAGTAAAAAAACCCCCAAAACCAAAAAAAACCCCAAACAGTCTGCACATATATATATAACACATCAAATTTTCACCTGGCTGTATCTAGACCCTTTTCCACCTCAAAAACTTCTAATTAAAAAAAATTAAACCAGCTTTTCCCAAGGCCTGTGATTGGAAACCACAGCATTCCCGTACATTTCTAAGTTTGGAGGTTGGTTTTTAAAAAAAAAATTAAAAAAAATGCAGGCTTAACAGCTCTCACCCTGGCTTAGTGAAATGCAAATCCACAGGCCCTGGAAAACAATGAAGTGCTGCTGTACCTGAGGTCCGGTTTTGTTTCAGGTCCAGCACTGCCATCACTGGAAGCTCTCCCCAGCCTTCTAAGTGGCATCCGTATTATTCATTACGGCACCGTTACCCTTTTGTTCAATAGGCTTTTCTTCATAATTTTTTAGCTTACCTAGGAAGGCCTTAAAAAGGAAGTTTAATTCTTTGAAGACCAAAGCTTGCCAATTTTTTCCATGAGACCAGTTCACAGCTAGCTCTGAGCTGCCAGTGGGGTAGCCCAAATTCCAAAATCTATCATCTGGAAACATACAAAAGCTCTTGCACAGATTTTTCCCTTTTCAAAAGGGGGGAAAAAAAAAAAAGGGGAAAAAACCTTCAGCCCTATATTGTAAATCTATTATGTCTGTCCAGATTGAGTAATTTGTGCAGAGATAAACATATCACAGGTATGGTGAAAATATGTTAGTAAATAAAGACAAAAGTAACATATGCATATATTTTAAATTTAAGGAATATTCGACTATTAATGGATATCAAAGGAAAGGGAATTTTAATCATCTCTCCATTCAGTCTCAGTTGGGTAAATCATATCTAAGAGATTTGCATAAATATAAACCATCAAAGACTTTTCATCTTCAAAGGGGGTTTCAAGACCCTATAAGCTTTGTACTGTAATCATCGCAGGTCACAACCCTGCAGGAATAAGGCTGCTATGGCAACATAAAAAACTAATGCTTAAGGCTTAGCATAATATTCTGACTAATAGAAAGGAAACTCATTTTAAAAGCTGGCAGCCTATTTACCAGAAGCTGGATTAGAGGTGTTATTTCCCCTTTTAGCTTCCCCCCACCACCCCTCCCCAAAAGAAGGAAAATCTAATCACCCAGATCTTGGGGAAAAAAAAAAAAAAAAAAAAAAAAAAAAGCAAAAAAAAAGCTTTCCATCAATTTGTGGTAACTTTACAATTAGGCCAAAATAAATCACAGCTTTCTTCAATGAAGAATTCTGCCCTTCCCATCCCTGCTTTGCATCATCACTGTGGCTCTCTTGGTAACTTTTCTTTGGAGAAGAGAATTCCACCCAAAAATGTGCAAAGAGTTAAAAAAAAAAGTCAGTGCAATTCACATGTGCGAGTGTACAGTATGGAAGGTACCACAGTGACAGAAAACAGTAAACTTCATCTAGGCAAATGCAGAAAATAAGGTAATATAATGGCATCAGCATATATTCTTAAGACTCTGATTTTTTCTTTTAAGAAAAAAAAGTAAAAACTGCTACTGTGTTTATATTTTAGGTGCAAGTTAAGGCAGCACAGCTCATATTTTATTTTAAAATATTTAAAAAGTAATATACCCACGATTTTTGCCATTGCATTGAAGGCAAGTGGTGGTGGGGAAAGCGCATTTAATTAAATATTGTCTCCCTTCCTCTCCCTTTAAAAAAATTTCCAGTGAGCACCAATACAAAAGGTAATGAGTGGAGAAGTTTCAATTAATTTTTTTTTCCCCCCAAAAGGAGATGATTAAATGTTTCCGGCCTGCTAAAGTGTTCATTGCAGGGAGAAAGGGGGGTGGGGGAAGAAGGCGGAGGGGGAAAAAAAACCTACAAAGCTTGGGGAGGGGATGAAGTAGCAAGGCCTCAGCAATTCTTTCAATTCCAGTGCACACCCAATAGTGTGTCGGGAAGAATGCACACTGGTCGGGATTTGTGGGAGAATTGTCCCGCCACAAAGGAGGGAGAGTTACGCTTGTTATAGTCCAATAAGCCATGCCAGTCAAACAAGTACCCACACTAGGGACAAAAGGAAAGCAAGAGATTCTCACACAAAAGAAAACAAGTAAGCCCATCTTTTAGTTGTGCATCAGCCTCCAGGTTTTCTGCTGCACATAAATAAAAATGAAAGGGGGGGATATGTGTGTGGAGGAATAAACAGCTTCTGGGAGGCTGAAAATCCATGTTGGAGTGAATTTTGTGAGGACTGGGAAAAGAAGGCAGTGGTGTTAAGCAGAACATGCTCTTTGTGTGCAAAGGTTGGGCAAAGTGAAAGGGAAGCAAGAGGCAGACTATGAGGCAAAATTTGTCGGGGCTGGCCTGTTTTCCATGATGGAAACCAAAATTAGCTTAGTGAGAGGGAAGGTAGAAGGGGATGAGGGGACAAAGAGCCTTCACATCCCACCTCCCCACAAAACCTACTTGCTGGCAGCAAGGGCCCTGCCATTTTGGAAGCATGAATATTCATTACTGCCAAGTTACGTCTAACACTTACATGGCTGTAAACCCTGAGAGGTGTACTCGGGTTAATTTAATTAAATGTTGGTGGAAGGGGATGATGTACCTTCCATCGTGAGCGTTGGAGGCCAAAGGGGCAGTGCCACCGAACGGACAAGGCTTGTCATGTACCCAGCATATTTGCTCAGTTGTACGCTCATGCCTGATCTCAATGGTTTGATCAAGGTTAGATGCTGAGACTAAAATAGATCCTAATGTGTCTGCCTGCCTTTCATCACAGCTTGCATGAGTGCTAGTTGCTTGGCTAGTGGTTTGCAAAAATATAGAAGTGAATAACTAAGCATTATTCCTTTGCTGGCATGTTACAGCAACAATGGTGTATCTAAACAAATGTCCCCCCTTCTTGACAATTGAAACAATTATAGCATAATTAGGCCTATTTCAAAGTTTTCTTAAGTAATTTGACATGCCAACCATTTACATTTCAGGGTTTTATTGGCTGAAAAGTCAGTCATGAAACACAAACACACCTGTCAGCAATTAAAAAGGAAGAAATAGAGAACTGTTCAGGAAATAATATCTCTGCTAATTAAAAACACTAGTTAAAAGCTTCCTGTTTGTTCCTCCAGTTGCCCCAAGGAGTGACCTTCCCCCAACCCATTTTTTCATATGTTGCTAATATGTTTTCCCCATCTCCTCTTACAATGCATGTAACTAAGGCTCAGGGACAGAGACAGTCATTTTGCTTGTTGGGATAGTCAGAGAGGGGTCAGATACTTATGCTTCTATTTTTGACATCAGTACTGGTTCTTCATTGACTGTGAGAGAAACAAACATGAATGCAAAGCATTCCACACATGCTTTTTATAGAGCACATCTTAAACACAGTTAAATGGATGCATTTTCCAATTACCTTAGCCAAGCAACAACTTTATGCGGTATTTGCAGCTTTCCTCATAACTCAGAGTCATTTATCTCTATGCCAGCATGAACTCAGCTCAACTGCTTCAGTCAAAAGCTACTGTGCTGTTGGTACTCACCCATCTTATTTCTTCAACATTTTCAACTTTTGGCAGCATCATGCTTGAAGGAAGGGTCTTGGACTGCAAAAGCACCTCTAGATCTTCTTCTGCAAGACCACTGGACACGGAGTTTATCCTAACACACTTTTCAGCATGGCCAAAGTGAAACTCTTCAAGGGTTTTCACAACGGTCAGTCTTGCTTCCCTCTACAATATACATGAGTTTAGAGGTACAAGAAAAGAAGAAAAAAAAAAGTATTTTCTATTGACAGAAAAGCACACTGAGGAGAAAACTTGTTGAAATGACATGGGGAAAAAGCTAGCCACCCAGTAGACTGGTGTCCCCAGAATGTCTGTCATTCTTGGACTTTTATTGAAGCAGTCATCGCCAGAACCTTGCACTTTTACCTTCCTTGTTTCTTTGTAACAGGTAAATAAAATTCTCAGGGTTTATGTCTTAGTATTTCTACTCTACCACTTGTAGAACACAAGACTTCTATGTCCACTAGTGCTGAACAAGTCTAACAGACAAATCTTTATACTAACCGCAATGTGTAGCACTCATAGAAATGGCACACTAAATTTGCATAAACCAGTTCATTTTTGTAATTCATCTCTGTATTGCCTGGATGTCACTAAGGACAGATGTACATACACTTCTTCAGTTTTGCTATATGAAGCTTCCTTTTCTCTGTGTATCTGAAGTGTATTAAAGCCTGCGGTAGAGTTCACAACTTGCATATCAAAACAATGCCAAAATAACTCAGAGATTTTTCCTGAACCAAATAAAAAGCTATTCTGCTGGCACAAAATAAAATCTCCAAAGCCACGCGCTTCCTGTGGCTGTTCACTATTTTTGTGAATGTAAATTTACAAGTCTGTTTAATAGTTGATTTGCATGAAGAATACTTGCATGCTTTTCTGAAATGAAACACATTGGCCTGGAGAAGCAGAACTGAGAGGAAGGAGGGTGCTGGGCTCCCTGCTTCCTGCCAACTGCAGTTTCAACCCCAAATTCCTTCTACTCATCAACAGCCCTTAACAAATTTGCATTGTCAAAATGCACACTTATCAAAAGTCATTTCATTTGTGAAGAGGTTTTTATGGGGCTAATAAAACTTTAAAGCTCCTGACTCATGGAGGTTGAGGAACGACTTTAACAATATGCAGTTAATGAATAGAGATGCTTTTCAAGAAAACAAGCAAACTCAAGGGGAAAAAATAATAATAAAACAAAAAATCATCAAAGTTAATATCCAGGCTAATACCAATCAGCAAGACAGCACATGACAGTAGATTTAAACCAGACGGATGCAAACCTCTGCCGGTGAGGGGCAGAGCCAGTTTCCCAATGTGGTCTGAGTTAAACAGTGTGAGGGAACAGTAGCTTGCAGTTGTCAGGTCCTATCAGAACAGGGACTCCCAGGTCAGTTTGAGACAGCTCTGCAGCATACTGATTTACAGGGCTGGGACCTCAGATAATTAGGGTAAGTTTAGAGAAAAGTAAGTGATGGTTCTAACTGGTTAAAAGGAAGGAATAATGAAGCAGAAAGTTAATGAAATTTGCAGCAAACAGCCGTCAGCTTGGGGCTACTAGTTGTGCTTCTCTGAAGGTTGGGAGCATATGCCCGTTAATCGGACAGACGGGAACAAGGCACACATGTATGCATCCCTGTGCACCGATCAAGGGGCACCTTCAGAGGTAATCTCTGGAAAATACAACCTGAAACATTCAAACTGCTGTGAACGGACTCTGACTGGGGCCATTAGGAAAGCCACACAAAGATGCATGCAGTTTACTACAAACACGTCCAGCTGGAAGACAGCTCCAGCGCACAGCCATCTGAAATGGTTCTGCCAAATTAGGTAAACCAAACCATAGGATGCCAATACTGGGTAATACAAATCCCCTATGTTTTCCTTCTCCATCCAGGGGTAATGGGTTTCTAGGGCTGGGCTGAAAGTTTCTGGATGTGATACAAGGAGGGTAGCTTAAAAGCAAGCTCCAAAAGAGTTAATGCTTTTAATTAAAGTCAGATTACCACCATTTCACCACACACTGATCCAATTTGCCAAAGAAAGATCTCCCCAAATTATCCACTAAGGCCACATCCAATTCTAACTCAAGGCACATCTCTAGCAAACTTACAGACTCATTCACTATAATTTTTTTCAGATTATAATAATGAGCAGTAGACCATCTCATTAGCTATTTTTCTCCCCAGGCTGCAAACTCCCTTCCCAAAAAAGACAGATCATGTCTTTCTAGGTATATTTCCATACAAAACACTTATTAACAGGCTGTTGCTGTTATCAATTTATATAAACTAAATGTGCAGCCCTCTGGTGCGTATCCCAAAAATAACCAACAACTTCACTGAATTTATACCAACCAACAAACATGGGGAGGGGGTTGTTGTTTTCCCCCATATTTTAATAGAAAATATGTTGCTATGTTAGTTAACACACCCATGCCATCTGTTGGGTTGAGAATTGATGCATTTTCTTAGAAACACTATGTTTTAAATCCGTCTGCCTAAATACTCCAGGAATGGAAATGTTTCCCTTCCATGATAAAATACATCTTGTTGCTATAGCTTCCACATCAGGATTCAGTTTAAGTTTTTAATTGTAGGACAAACTGAGAGGGCCTGGCTGCCAAAGGCAGAGCTTCTGAGGGGGCTGACTAGGTGCTACTCTTCCTACACTGGAGAAAATCACATTGATGTTAGTGGGGTGTACCAAGGTCCCCACACAGGCTTCAATAAAACATTTCATGGGTAAATAAAACAAGGTGCTAAAACTAAATGTACTAAAAACATGGGGGAGAGGAAGGACGCTTTTTGCCTCATTATGTAGGGAAATGTAGATGTTATTCTTTTTGCAGGATCTATGGAAAAGCCAAATTTCAAGCTAGGTAAACTACTTAAGCATTATTAGAGAGAAAAGTAGACCTTGATACAGTAATGTCTTTATAGTAGTAGATGCAAGAATAAACATGTTTTCCAAACACTACGTGAAGTCCCTGCCAAGAATGGTCAAACTAGAATTTTTAAATTTAAAAACAGTGAAAGAAGTTATTCACCCTGTTCACATGAGAATGACAACGTCTGATTATATTCTGCCATGAACAAATAGCCGATAAAGAAATAAGCCTGATTGCTAAGTGAACAATTCCAACCCCAGGTAGCTTGGGATGATGGTATCCTCATTGGGTCCCATGTGGGTTGGGTTCTTTATCAAACTGAACAAGAGAGAAAGCCAACAGAGAGCTTCATGGTAAACAGTGATATTAAAAAAATACACCAAATTTGCAACTCATGCTGGAAGACTCACTGGGATAAAAAAACCAAAACAAAACACTGGTCAGGATGGCTACTTTAACATCCCTTCTGTTTGACTCTGGGAGGACACAAGAAGATGGTCATCACCATGCAGAGCTACGCCAAATGGAGAAAAGGTTTCTGTGATCCAGCATCGTCGACAAATCCACTACCACCACAGACACACAGGCACTGAAATTAAAGATGAGAATACATGTATTGCTGGCTCGATTGGCACCCATTAAACATAATAACTAACATCTTCACAAGTTCCTAACTCTGAATTATCAACTTTGCAAAGAAAACAACATCCCTCCACTTTTACACTCCAGTGGAAGAGGTGGTCCCTCCTGGCGGGGCTGCACAGTCTCGCCATCTGGAGAATAAATCGAGTGTGAAGTACAGTATAGTTTGGGACCAAGCTCCGTGGTGGCAGCCCAGCAGTTAGTTCATTAGTCCCAATGTCCCAAACTTGCAGGGATTAGTGCGGTATCAGCTCTACTGTCGGATGGGATCAGGCAGGCAGAGCGCAAGACTTGGGGAAGGGGGTAGCAGCAATGAAGGAGCCCCTCAAGCTTATTTATAAAACTACACCATATAAGTGCAGTTAAACAGGTGCCTTTGGAAACAGTATTATCATAGTCTCCTGACAGCTGAATTAGTACCTTTCCTTATTTCCTTCTTTCCCCCCTCACCCCCCCTTTTTTCTTCTTTAAGTTATATGTCAAGACACAGAAATGTCCGCTTTGAAACAGAAGGAATGAAACAGAGCTGGAAGCTCACCCACCCACTCACCCTGGACACAGTGTTTATGCAGCAATAAAAAACGCAAAGATAGTCAGATTAACAGAATTTTGGGGACTGCAATAGCAATCATTAAAATGACATTTTCTTCTTTCTTTTCAAACCAGTAAAATACCCCACAAATAAGTTTTCCAGCAAGGTGATTTCTAGATCTGCCTGATTCTGGGGACAAAATCTGTTCTGGCTTATCTCTCTTGCCCAGTCTTAACCCCTGTTTTTGTTTTTTTCTCAAGACATTCAGGTCTTAATGTAAAGATAGTGGGTATACTCAAAGGTATGTTTATGCATAGATCTCATCCTGTGAATATCTTGTGGTAATACTTCTTCATATGGAAATGTAAATATACGATGTGCTAGAATGGCAGGCCAGAATCAGTCATCCTCGTAGCTATAATAAGTTTGCATGTTTCAACTGGCAGAGGAAAAATTAATTACTATAATCACAATTCAAGTTATTTTTTGTGACAGGTCTGACATAGTAAAAACATACAATTATGTGTTAATGTTACTTCCCTGGAGTGGTTTGTTTACAAGGCTTGACATTGCTGAATCTTTTGTCACTTATATGAGTGCATGCGCTATGAATGTGTATCTCAAATAAGATTTTGCTGAAAGTGCACACATATTATATACCCATAGCGGTTTTTGGGCAAAATCAAGTTTCTGCAGAGGGACAGCCTGACATTTTTTACATGCTTAATTCTCTGTCAGTGAAGTGGTGCTACGTAGAATCATACTTCATTTAGTTCCAAATTCACAGACGAGATTGGCAAGGAAAAAGACAAAATACATTTGATTTTTAAGGAAAAAAAGGGAACTGTAATTGTGGAACAGAGTCTTTCTGAGAACATAAGGTGCTTGGGTTGTGAGACCTGCCTTCTGCCTTACATGCATCAGGTACTTGTGAGAATATATCTTTGAATTGTCAAATACTTATTTCTAGTTAGTCTTTTTAGACTGAAAAACTGCTATACAATATACATACATCACAAAGCTGTTATTAAATAATTTCTTATAGTTGCTTTGGAGCAGATAAACAGCTGAGGAGTTTTTGAAGACTTACAAAGTTTTAAAACACATTTTCTTTTGGTTCAACAGGGAACACATTGTACTCACCATGTAATCCTAAAGGAAAGAAGAGACAGGAGTGGGGAAAAGGAGGGAGAATAGGGTCTCAATCATGTATGTCAGTGTTTCTCCTTAGCAGTTAGGGCAAATGCATGTTTTAAAGCACTACAAAATTATGTTTTTTCTGCTACACTTTCCTGAAATCTTAAAATTATTTAATAATTAATTGGTCTATTCAAGCCTTTTATTTCTTCATATCAACCTTTTCACTTTTCTAGAAGAGAGATTCTTCATGACACAGTGAGTCATCTAAATCTGCGCATCTCTAGCATCTGTTACTTTTCTCTTCTGCTCTGCTAATTGTCATTACGTGCATGGTCTAGCAACACTAAAATGAAGCAAACTTCAGTGGCCAGCATTATGAATTAAGCTGCAATGTAATTACGCTCTGCTGAGGAATCTTAATTTCATTACCCATTTTCCTAGAAGTTTCATTTAAGGTCTAGGAACACAGCAGAACACCTACCAACAATATGAAACCTGTGTTTCTAAAGGGCAAGGTCTCTTAAAGCTGTTTATGAATAGCTAGGAGCTGCTTGTTGCCGTGAAAGCTTAGCAAGCCTCTCCCTCCCTCTGCCAGTGTGGACAATGTGGATCCTGAAGATATTAGATGGAGTCAATCTATTCAGTATCATCAGAGTTGGGCAATTTCCATATATGATGATCAGTTGATGGCCTGTCTTGAAGTGCTGCGAATGTGGGGAACTGAAGAACAAGGACCTGAGGTCCATGCAGCTGGCAGTCCAGGACCCAAGGCTCAAGAATTCCAATCAAGATTTAGGGGTGCTCAGCTATGGAAGCACTACATTTCTGCTGAGCTGGGGCTTCTGAAAATCTGTATATTAGGACAAGAGCAAGACATTTTCACAAGCTGTGTTTAGTTATTTTTCTGACTAGAACATATCCCATATAAATTTAAACAGAGGCTTGTAGGCTACTAGACTGAATTGGCACATAGAAAAATTCACATTAAATGAGGACTTAGCATTGACATCTCAGCAAAAATAATACAGCATGTTGTGTGTGTGTATACATAAACACAGAGACAGTCTTATACCTTAAGACTGTGTGTGCAGAAATACTTCAAAAGGTTTTTCAAATGGCAGTACTATATACAGCAGCTTCAATAAAAGAAAATTTTGTTCATGTACGTAGGCAGCTATTCTTCCATCTGCCAACTTTTATAAACACTTACAAAGGAGATGTAAACAATCTTTCAATTAAGACAAATCAAGCTAACACTAATTTATGCTGGCTGCTCTATGTAGTCTCTCTACTTTTTTTCCCTGGCGTTCTGAGGATGCTTTTGGTTTTCTGACAGATTAGCATCACAAATGAAAATGCTTTAGAAGCATTAGTGTTAATTAGTTTTCCTGGACAGTCCCAATGAGCTGCTTCACTATGAAATGAGACCACAAAATACTCAATCTTAAGTATCAATAATAATAAAAAAGGCTATACATTTCTTTCATCTGGTACATGAACTTAACTGTATGTTATGCTTATTTTTTATTTAAAGATATTATCTTTTAAGATATATTTATTTGACATAATAAATTATTATGGAAAATGTGTACATTTAGCCATCCATTTTTTATTTACATTTATATATTTAAATACTGATAATAAAATATATTGCTGTCCATCAAAAATACATCTGCTTTAAAGAACTATCAATCCCTGTTCAGCAGCTGATTTCAGGTGTGGTCATTCTCAGTGAGATATGGATCAAGTGTTTTGAAGAAGCACCACTTAACCACTGACTCAATTAAAAAATTATTTCAAAAAAATAATTAAAGCCAAATGACGTAAACATTAAACAATGTGGAAAGTTAAAGGGAAGCTAAAGGCAAATAAAATTTTATCAGAAAGAAAACAACTGGCCAGAGGCTTACACCTGCTTGTACTGAAGGAGCCAGTGACCGCCCCAAGCTGCTCAGAAACCCCTAGAAATGAAAAAGTCATTAAGAAAATGAAGTCAACTATGCCATGGATTCTTTCATCATTACTCTTTTCCGAAAGAAACTCTTCCCAGTCTACTTGCAGTCTCAACACTGTGTGTTTCAAAGAGAAAACCTGGAACAACTGGGCATGTCTTTTGGTATTGTGCAACAACTGACAAACAGTAGGTCTTATTTTAGTTTTCATAAACTGCTTCATCTAGTAAACTAGCAAATTAAAATTCTGTAACATGATCAAAACTCCATAGAATTCTCTAAGTCCAAGTGTTCACAGACCATGCCCACACTAAAAGCTTACTTGTACAAAAAAACCTCTCATCTCCTCATTTTCAACTTACATTTTAAAGTTAAGTGATGTCACCCTGTAGAAGCATGTGTTTACATGAAACAGGTTTAGTGTGAGATTTATGACACTATCTAGTCAGTCAGGTGTCTTACACTGAGCAAGACACCTCCACGTACTCATCCCACCATGTGAATTCTTGCACCATCCAGAAGAAGACTTCTTACACCTTCTCATTTCATAGGCAGCTTTTAAAATCAGAGATTATGTCATTACTATATATTTCTGTTTATACACTCTCTGAGAAAAATCTGTATCACCAGATAACCTGGCTCCCAGCTTCACCTGAAGGTCTTTGGCCTCAATGGTACAACTGCTCATTTACATCCAGACTCTCTTTTGGGAGAGTGAATCACCTATTTCCTTCAAAGCAACACACAGTTGCAGTTTTAGAGATGGATCTCTCTACGCATCAGGCCCAAAGAGCAGCATGGGCAGGACTGCATCAAGTTCAGCTGCCTCCATCCTGCTCAGCCCTGTGATGCTGCTCCAGCAAGACCTCTGTACCTTCAACCACTCACACGTGCTGTCTTGCACCAGGGCATGCAACACCTATCCTCAGCTGAAGGTTAAAACCCCCCACATTTATATGGCACACTTCTCATATTTCAGCTGCTGGAACTGAAGAAAGACCACCCAGAAAAACAACCATACTGTAGGTCCATCAAAGCCCCACTCTGTGTCACAGGGAGACCCAGAACCATGTGCTATGTACATACCCATCACTTCACTCAGACTGCTCTAGCGGTTTGCCTCTAAGCAATCAGTCCCTCTGCCCCACTAGAAGAGGACACTAGGGATCTCTCCTTGGATCACATACATTTAGCATTGTAGAACTAGCTTGTAATTGCAGTAATTACTTCCATGGGAGAATAACATAATTATGAATGTAATTTTAGATGTTCTTAAATTTAGAAGCTTGAAAAAAAGTAGATGCCACAAGCACTGAATAGGTAGCTCTCCACAGTGATGTTCAACAGAGGAAACATTTATCTAACAAGCTTCCCACTAAATTGACATGGTTCTTGCCTTCCAGCAAAGCAAACTTGTTTTATAGATGTGTTTCTCAGCCAGTGCTTACCATAAACAAAGAACAACCTCACTATGCTGAATTTTGCCAGAAATCCTTTTTCTACCAGAAAGGCTTCCTGAGTCGGGTCAAGAAATCCAAACATCCCACTCCACCCCAAAAGCAGGTGTTAGCACCTCCTGTAAGCAACATTTTCTCAGGTGCTCCTAATGATGTGATGAAGCACATTACAGCTAGCTGTGAAGGATGGCAGCAGTACAAAAGCAATTGCACCTCCTTCTTTCCACCCCCATATTTCCAAAGTGGGAGAGGGAAAATGGCATTAGAATGCCATGTCCTGCATGTCCTTGCATCAGCAGTGACTTAGCTGAGGCAGAGCTCTCATATAAAGTAGGATTAATTCCATGACTCATGTATTCATGGGAAGGAGTAAAGACCTTTTAGAAATTACTTAACTTTTTTCCCATTGTCTAAATCAAACTTAAAAAAGGTGAATTTTTCTCTGCCTAAACGTATGACTAGTGTTAAAGGAACTGAGATTTTCCTCCAGTTTGAAAGTGAGACCTGAGGTGGTGGTTATTTTCTAGGTCAAATCTCCCCTGTCCCAATCCTATGGCTGTGGTATGGTATTTGTAAATCACCAATAGATGTATTGTACTGGTACAATATGATGCACATTTTCATAGACATGCAAACATGAAATCTTAATTGTTTGTTGTTGTTTTTCTGCAAAATCTTTTAAAGTTCCTCAGTTAAATATTCCTGATTGCAGAGGAACAAATTACTAGAACTTGTGACATTTCTCTCCCTAAGCATTTTCTTCAACTGTATTATTTTTTGTCTGAGGAAATTAATTATTTTTAAATGCTAGGCTGACTGAGAAGGTGGCCCTTAATGGGGCTTTCTGGAACATCTGTGAAATTTAAAGTAATTCCCCGAGATAAATCAATGTGTGTTTATTTCTGCAAGATCTGTGCAGTTCCTACCCTCTTCAGCTCATTCTCACTCTGTGCCCCACTTTTTCCCCATGCATTTGCAATGCAACTGCTTCTAGAGCAAAGATACAAAGTGGACCACTGGCACAACCATATTAGAAAAACTCAGCTTTATTTTAATTCTGATTGGGAGAGTAGGATTCTTTTTTATCCCAGACCATTTCAGCAGTCTTGTTTACAGCACAGCCATACAAACAGTTCCATCACTGTAAGTAAGGGGGTTGCAAAGGATGACAATAAGCAGCTAGGAAGGCCATGATAGAATGAGGAACTTCCTGAGCTGGTGTGGTTTTTGTTGTTTTTTTTTTTTTCCACCACAGCTAACCATCTAAGCACCCATCAGTTCACTTGTTCTGTGCTAATGAGGAGAGTAGCAGGCAGGATTCAATTACATCCGTGCCCCATAACAAGCTCCCATTCTTACATCTATCTGTATTTACATGTAATGTTACCTCAGTATAACTGACTGGGGCATTGTGAAGTAGGGCACCTTGTTAAAGCATCAATGACTTGACTAACACAACTTTTGCCCTCACTTAGGTTGCTATCTTCATAACATTTTTCCAGGGCTCCTTCGCGTGTGTTTTTGTTACCTACTCTTAGATCTGTCCGAGTCCAAATCTGACATGGATTTCACCCACTTCAAGCAGTCTGTCAGGCTCTGAGCTCAAATTCTTTATGTTTGCCTTATCAGGTATTTTCTCTACCTTTTTGGACAATGACTCTGCCTAATGCAATACCAATAAAAGACTAATAAGATGGATTCAGCTTTGGACCATTTATTGACATGTAATAAATGCTGGGGTCAGCCTGGACCTTGCCTTCGTACTGATTTAACTACTGTGAATTTAGTTGACACCAATAACAGTAAGCTGATGCAAAGACATGCCATGCATCTGTTTTCCAAAACACTGCTAGCAGCATAATTTATTTTCCTGTGTAAATGAACTTCATGGACAATCAGAATTTTACAGCAGTATAATTGCTTTCATACAGTACTGCTGCTTTGTTTAATTACATTAACTTTAAAACAACTGTGATCAAATGAAATTCAATATTCACGAGTTTGACATTCATTAAATTACCAATTTTGCTCACATTTTTTCCATGCTTTTGCCCAGCTTGTTTTATTTTTGTATAACTTTCTGGACTAAATATTATTTAGCAATTTCTTTGTCCCTCTGACCTGGTATGACTCTCCTTCTTGATCTTAATGAAGGACTGCCAAAAGGGATTCATAAAAACACGTCCTATTTACCTAATGATAGCTTTTATGGGAAACTGTCCTGCTTTACTTCCTAAACCTGTTTATGCTTTTTGATTGCCCCAGTAATAATTGAGAACAGAAGGTAGTTTTTCCCCTAAAGTGCTCAGAGATGTCTTCTCCAGCCAGAATCCCCACTCCCATCACCTGCATCAGGTGCAGGTTAACCCTGATGGGACTCAGGTGATACTCCCTTCTCTTTCCTTGGCAGTAGCTGCTTCCTCCACTGCCAGCCTGCCACTGAGCATCATGTCCATCTGGCAGCCGCCCCTGTAACCTCCAGAAGCTCCCTGGCTCCATTTTAATCCTTCCAGCTGGGCACTGATACACTGTTCCCACCAGTGTATTTGTCATGCTTCTTCTGGTGTGCGGTTATGCCACTGGACGCAGCAGGACGTTCAGGTAATTTTCTGGTTAAGGTGTCTTTGCTTTTGCTTAGGATGTGGCTGTGGCCAGTACAGTCCAAAGTGGTCTTCACACTGCTTGCCAAAGGTTTGCTCTACATCTAGAGAACTTCACTTATTTTCTCAGAGCAAAATACACAGTGACATCAGTGCCATTTGGCTTTATCTGTCAGTGTATTCTCTACCCATTTCTCTCCCCTCCCTTTCAGTTGGCATGCAATCATCCATAAATTCCCTAGGAAGTTTTCTCTTTAGAGGCAGCAGGTTTCTGTAGCACGGGTGCAGAAACAAGTGTGTTGTCCCTCTTGAGCCCACTGGACTATTCCGATGTCTGAGGGTGCTGTACCAGTTACAACAGCACCACAAAACTGTTGTAAAGTGTTTATCTTGCCAAAGCCTCTTTCTTTTCTCATTCCTTATTTGATCTATCACCTTCTTCAGTCAGCTTCAGACAGAATTATAGAACCATAGGATGGCTGGCGCTGGAAGGGACCTCTGGAGGTCATCTTGTCCAAGCCCCTTGCTCAAGCAAGGTTATCCAAATCTGGTTACCAGAACTGTGTCCAGACAGCTTTTTGAATATCTCCAAGGATGGAGACTCCACAGCCTCTGGGAAACCTGTACTAGTGCTCAGTCAGTCACTCTTACAGTGACAGTGTTTCCTGATCTTCACAGGGAACTTCCCATGTTTCAGTTTGTGCCCATTGCTTCTGGTCCTGCCACTGGGCACCACTGAGCAGAACCTGGCTCTGTTCTCTTTGCATCCTCCCTTCAAGTATTTATATACATTTATGAAATCCCTCTGAGCCTTCTCTTCTTCAGGCTGAACAGTCTGAGCTCTCTCAGTCTTTCCTCATAAGAGAGATGCTCCAGTCCATTCATCATCTTTGCAGACCCTTGCTGGGCTCTCTCTGGTATGTCCATGGTCCTTGTGTACTGAGACTTCTGGCATTCTCTTCCAAATGATTTGCAAGGTTTAGAAGTCTAGAAATCCCCTCTGCTGTTTTTCAGAATCTCTGAGCAGACTTAAATTACCACCTTTTTTTTTAATTTTTGAAAAATGTTAAGGTTAAGTTAAAAAAAAATTACTGGTATTCAGCACTCCAGTTTATTTGTTAATATTATTTACCAAAATAATTCCTATGTTCCTTCATGCTCTCAGCATCACCTTTTCCAGTACAATTCTTGTTTCCATCTGAGTGGTTTAATCTTTACTTTAAGATAATTTTTCATCTGTTGCTTAGTTGGCTTTATTTCTTCTTGACCAGGTTTCACAGCTTCACATTCTGTGTTGGCAGTTTCTTGGCCAGTTTTCCTTTCCTGTTGACCAGATATAATCTCTGCCAGCATGGATGCTAAGTCCTCTATTGCTGGCCAAGCAAGAATCAATCATGCTCAATCTTACTAATATAAATCTACACTTAGCAGAAATGCAATCCTCTTGGAATTATTATCCACCTAACATAAACTTTGTCATATTTCATGAATGATTATAAATATTAATTAATTATTCTAGCCCAGTTACATGCATGTTTGTAAATAGATGGCTGTCAGGACAATTAAAATAGCAGGACAAGGGTAGCAAAATGGCTTCAGTCTAACAGCTAATAAATACATACATTTAAGAACACTGCTTCTGTCTGAGTTTCTCAGAACAGGTTGTTGTTTGACTCCATATGCATGTGGACCTACTTTCTGTCTATTCTAGTTTCACATCTATATTGCAGAATTGCTGCAGAACCACAGGCAGGTTGAACCCCATTGTCCTCTAGACCATTCAGGCTTAGCACAAATAGACTATCTAGCGATGAGAGCTTTCACTCAGCCAATTCTGCATGCCCAGAAGTTCAGTTCAGCTTTTTCATCCTGAACAATGGGGAGGCAAGGGGGATAGCCTAATATTTTATCCTCTGTTTTGCCTACGTAGTCTTTGTCCACCAGCACTTTGCAGCATTAAAGCCAAACCTCTTGCATCAAAGACCTTTCAAAAAGCCTTCCTCCTGTAGTCAAGGCAATGATGAGTTAGAGTCACTGTTTGCTGTTATCCTAACCTGTTTTTCAAATGAAGATGCCTTTTCTATTATCTATATAACTTGTTCTGTTCCTTCTGTTTCTTCCCATGCTGCACCTCACTCTCTCAGTTGAATACAGGACAAAATTTAGACAATTTGTTCTTCTGCTGTCCTGTCTCCCAAGGATCACCCCTCCCTTTGAGCTTTATTTGTACTTTTTTCACTGCTCCTAGTCAGACTAGGTGCCGAAATGTTTTTGTTTGTTTTTTGCTGTTTCCCTCCCTTG
This sequence comes from Galbula dea, assembly GCA_013399015.1. Taxonomy (NCBI): domain Eukaryota; kingdom Metazoa; phylum Chordata; class Aves; order Piciformes; family Galbulidae; genus Galbula; species Galbula dea. The sequence continues at coordinate 78,143 of VWZX01000185.1, read as the reverse complement.
CCTTCAGTTGATGTTTGTAAAGCATTTAACACTACACAGGCGGGTTAATTTACTGCACTGGTAAAACAGGCTATTTGGAGTGTCTTGCAACACTGACATGTTTTCAGCTTGAAAATCAGATGTCTCCATCCCAAAGGAAAGAATTCTTGCCAAAGCTTTGTTTATAGCGATGCCAGGTGCAATCTGGCGCAACAGTGGTAATGACATATGAACACTAAACAGTTTGTAAAAAGCATGCTTCAAAATGAAATCTGAATCCTACATATAAAGACCCAGGTAAGAGTCTTACTAGGAATTTGCTTGGTGTAGGAAAGTATTTTTTTGTAGAAACATTTATTTGGCTTTTGGGTTCCCTTTAGTGTTGTTAGTGGCTTCTGATTTCATGTTTTTCATTACAGATTGTTTTTCTTTTGCTTCTGGTAGAGTTTTCCAAGCCACGGGTTTATTGTGTAGAAATATTTTAAGAAAAATTATTGTAATTACTGTATTTAATATTTTATTTTGTATAGGGCTCTTGCATGTATGATTAACAGAAGAAACATTTTCTCTTTTTGCCTCATGGAGAGTGACCTTGATTTGGTGAAAATTAGAAATACTGTGATGCAACGCATACTGCAGCACCTCTTGAAAGGGAATTGACAGAACTGAATTGCATCCTCTTTTTCTTAAAAGGTTAAAAATGGGCTTTCATCCCTAAAGGAGATTTTCTTTGTTACAGCTGCTTACATAGAGGGGCAAAAAACAGTATACCTGTGAGAGAATCCTGACCCTTAGATTAAGTAACTCCTTGCCCATAATGTGAAAGCATCAGAAACCCTGGTAGGCTGCAACTTAACATGTTTGTTTGATCTCTATGATAGTCACATCCCCAGCATCACTCTGCAAACTTACAGACAGAACTGTGGTAAACAACAATGGGTTGACACACTGAGGGGTTTTTAAAATGTGCCCAGATTATTTTTACAAATCTGTATTAAATCAACACTCCCACTAAATCAGCAGCCATTTACATGAAGATCTGGCCCTTAAAATTAATGACATTTATGTAATGATCAGATTCTTGTCTCTTCAGAGGGGCAACATTCAAACCAAACACCCATTGCAGCTGTTGAGTATGTCTACTGAAGTAAGGAAGGTGCTCAGTGTGATCTACATCATACAGGCATACAACAAATCATTTCCCCATAGAGCAAACCAAACAAAAGCCCTGAGAACAAAAGCAATAAGAGACTATTTGACAAAAAGCTATTCATGTGCACAACCCATTACCTCATCACATACCTAAGGGTGAGCCAGTGTCTTTGGGTTTTGTCTTAGGGAGAACTCCGAGGGAAATTTTCAGGATGCCTTTCCCATGTGTTTGAAGTAAAACCATGAGATCACTATCCCTTTAAAATGAGAGATAAACCACTTAATGCTCTAACTCAAAACAGAAATCATGATTCTTGAATCAGTGCCTCAGCAGAAAAGGAAAGACTCAGATTTGCAGATGGCAAATTGCTTGCCGCAGTCTGAAAGGGTCTATATTATAATGGCAAAAAATATGACTATATACACTTTCTTCCTCTGTCCATCTGCCACTGTTATAGTCTAGTGTGGGGGTGATTTTATTTAACTTTGGACTGTTTGCAGGCTCCTTTCTTATTTCTGTAATCATTAGGTTTGTCACAAAAAGAGAAAATAGATTTTAAAAAAACACCCAAATTGCTGCCTGGGTGCTGTATGACTTAAATAGTGAAATCATTGCAATAGAGTCCCACTGAAGAAATCTACATACATATGCTGCTGGTCTGCACGGTGTCTCTTCCAGTGACTGTGTATGTACATCTATACATAGAATTTTTACAAAGCTTCTAAGTATTTTCTGAAATGGAAGAATAGCGGTGATGACCAGACAGACCACGAATAAAAGAAGAGAAATATATTAATAATAGAAAATGAGTAATGCAAATGGATATTTAATGTATTAATATTTAAAGGCCATAGGAAGAGTCATCATGTTTTACTCACTTATTATTCACCTTCATCCAGGGAAATTATATACCAGTTTGCCATGTTTTCCCCCACACTTATTTTGTAAGAAAGAATGTCAATGGACATTTATATGTATTTATAAAGACACAGAGACATTGAAAATCTGTTGAGAACCATGACTGCAAACATCAGATCATTCACCTTTCCCCTTGCTCAAAACTTGCCAAGAACCAGACATATAGATGGATTTTTTTTTTTTTTTCTTTCCCAGAGGGACTGGATTTGCCTAGAAGAGCTTTTGTGCCTTATGCCATCAGACTCTCAGCCTTCCAGGGACCACTTGGTGGACCTGCCTCCTGAAGCAGTGGTTCTCATGGAAAAATTCCCCTGATTCAGGATGGTTCCCTGTGCTATTCTCATGCCTTTTGGCTCCCAGCAGTACTGATGAACCAAGGAGTTGTTCCCACTGCTCTGCAGAGTCACCCCTCAGTACACCCTGCTCCCAAGAAGGCAAGCTGGTGGCTGCAGAGAATGGGAGCAGCTGGCTAAAGCTGCCAGGTCTGCCAGGCTGACAGCGAAGGAATTGCAGCAAATAATGGAAATTGGCTCCTTAGCATGTTACATTTTTAAAATTGACTGCGATGTTACAGGATGCATACAGTGGGTTTCGGGCTTGTAGGTCACTAGCTCAGGGTCTCTGAAAAATTTTACTTAATTGAAGAAAATGAGTAGGCAAGAGATTTTGTTGCATGGTTCTGAAATTAGGATCCTTGTCTGAAGCTGATGTAAAAAATAAATGGATTTTAAGCTATATAAGATTGGAACTATTTAGCATCCTTGTCACTTTGTGTCAAGTAGCTACCGACTGCTGTGATTCTGGTAAGGAGACTTTTCACATTCACTTCTAGCAGTAGTAACTCAAGATGAGGAGGGGGTGAAGAACAAGGGTCATATTTATAATCTAGTATGCTGCAAAATGTATCTCCTCAAGTTTTCAGCTGAACTGAGATATTTATCTTAACAAGATCTAATTAGACCTAATTTCCATAGCATATCAATTATTTTCCTCATTAGAGTAGCTAATGCCATGTTCAGATATCATGGCAATCAAGCTTGTGATTTCTGGAAAAACTGGTTAGAAGGCTTAGCATTAAGTGTGTTTCCAACTGTGAAATTTATCCTTCCGAGCAATGCCTCCCAGTTTACTCACTTTGTTCCAGGATTCTCTGCAGCATATGGCCACTGGAACCCATTAAATAACACAAAGTAAGACAAAGTCATCGATGAGTCAAAAATAGCTGCACTAGTGAATCGCCTTTCAAAATTCTGTCTCTAACAAGAAAAATAATGAAGAATAAAACATGCAATTAGAAGAAATTAAGGTCAATTTTCAAGCCGGGTTGCCTATGCAGTGGTTTTGAAATCCATGTTAGGCACCTCAGATAAAAGCAGTCTGATTGAACACCTGCAGCTCTTGGCACTGCGCTCGCACATATAAGGCGGGCAGGCAATTCTTGTACACAAAGTCTCTACCTCTCGGTTTTACTTTCCCATTACCTAAAACTCCAGGTCCTAATGGCTATGTATGACATGTTCCTTTCTCCTCCTGAGGAAGATACCCAGTGTTTCCAGTGCATAGCCATATCTGTGCCATATACTTGTTGGACAAGTCCCATTTGTTCAGCAGGAGATTGACGGCGATTTTTTTAGTTCAGGAGCTTTTCACAGTGTGTTTGGTGAAATACACTGTCACAATACATTTGGATTCCTTGCATCTAGCCTCAATCATCTAAAAGTTAGGTGTCTGCTCTAAGTTTCTTCCTAGTTTTTTTACAGTCAATAGTAAGAGATTGGTATATCTGGAAGGAAATTTATCTTCAAGACTAGCTGATCTGGAAGGAAATTTATCTTCAAGACAGAGACGACTTGTTGTTTGGAGGCACCCAGGTCCCTTGGTTGAATATGCAGGGAGCCTTGGCAGCTAGTCCAGATGAAGCACCTTCTTCCTAGAGAGCTACAACAGGCAGGATGAGTCTCACTTCAGTGTTTTCAGGGCTGGTGGCTCCTATCCCAGATGAGACGCGCAGCATTTTGCTAATATGAAAGGTCTAACTATAAGACTTTTGCTACTATGAGGCTATCACACTAACAGTGGATCTTCAGGAGTTGCTCAATGTACGGTTACACTGACACATTGCATGGCTGAGAGCAGGGAGAGGCTTTCATGCACAACTGTACCTTAACCAAACACCAGCCAACTACATTTATTTCCTCTCATTTAAAATAGATACTGTGTGCTGAATGGATGCCTCACAAATGAGGCATAGGAAACATACAAGTTTCTAAATAAACAGAGTACTTTATTCAATGCATTTTGAAGCTTTGTAGATGTTATTATTAGGTTACTTTTGTATCCAAATCCTTTCATTTGCAAGTAAAGAGATGCTTCATCTGGCTATCCAAACAATATATTCAAACAAAATATCCCAGGAAATAAACAACCGAGCTCTTCTGACCTGCCTTATGAACAATAAAAAGTTAACTAGAGCACACAGACTGTACATACTGTGTCTGTCCCCCTATACCTAAGTTTGTCTATGGATTTAATGGGCATACTCAGGTATAAAGCAGATCGGCAGCCAGCCACAAAACTCCTAATTGATTTCAAATTATATAGATGGTAACGGTGCCAGAAGACAATTTAGTTTGCTCTCTTTCATACTGAGCTGAAGTTGTTTGGTTTTCTTAAAAGAAATAAAACTGATAATTGTCACTACAGTAAGTAAATATGTCTGAATGCACGCAGAAAGCAGATCTATTGGGTAAGAAGGTTACAGAATCTCATTTTGTGGTCCATCTGCTCCCTCTTTGCTTCCCAAGCCAACAGACACTAATCTGGGATGAAGAAACTGACAGGACATGGGGGAGGAGTAGACAGTCATGATTCTGACTCGTTTCAGCTTTTTGATATATGTGCTCATGCCACTGTAATATAATAAAAGGAAAATAATGCAGTGGAGTCAGACAATTCAAAGAATTATGTATTACACCAGCATTTTACTGTTTAAGATTTTCTTTTCATTTTAGTGCTATTGATACAGTCTACCTCCAAGACCTGAGTGCTCAAAATTAATATTTAAGGGGAAAAAGATGCATTACTGGAGAAGATTGTTAAGCAGATGATAAGCTGAAACAAACACTAAAATAACCAGGCTAAGCTAACAAAAGTGTCCAAGGTATTCCTGTTAGATTTTTTTTTTCTAATTTGTATCTGTGCTGATGGTCTTGAAGTAAAAGTGGACATCATCACAATAAAAATTTTCTAGCAAGTCTAACATGAGAAAAAAATGCAGTACAAGAGGATGATAACTAAATACAAAAGAGCTAAAGAAAAAAACAAAATTCAGAGGCACGGACCATCACTGAGAAAGAGAAAGCTGAGGTGGCAATGTGGCTAACCAGGGACAGCAAAGGAGAAACGGATGTGCTATGGGACTGTGCAGTGGTAAAAACCCCCTGCCAATGGAACTGTATCATATCACCCCATCTCTGTGCAGCTCAGCAACAACAGCACTGACAGACTTTATTTCTATTTCTGGGCACTTTGTCATCAAAAAGACCATAGTAAACCAAAATAAGTTTGTACAGAAGCAAGAAGGAGCAAAGCAAAAAAGAGATTAAAAGAGATAAATATGTATTGTTTTGCTTAATTTTAACCAAGATGCAAGGCATGCACAAATAACTTAAGCATGTTAAGACTCCACTCTAGAAGAAGTTACAAAACATAAAGCTGTTGTCAGTGGGAAAGTGTCTCACAGTTAAAGCACCTAATTCAAGATTCTAAAATTATTTTGACCACGTGATGCAAAGCATAGACATAATGTCTTAATGCCCTTTCTCCCCCTCTTCCCCCCCCACGTAGCTGTCACAGCCTTGTATAGTTCCAAACAGCCCTAGCACAAGGTCTTAACTTTTCAGAGTCTAAGGCCTTTCTCCTTATGGACTTGCCCTCCCCAAGATTAATGGCCATAAATCACATGGCATTGATTTTGTGAGAGCCAAGAATTTCATACAGCAAAGCCCATACATAGTTACAGATCATCCTCTGAACTTCATCTAATGCATCAGGATTTATAAGAATCAAACCTGAACTGGAGAAAAGATTCCTAGCACAACAAGCTTTTCCAGAGGCACCTGCATGGATCTCTGCTTTTATGATTTAATGCACTACAGGCACAGTATGCAATCACAGAATAAGGGTATGCTTGGCACAAGTGAAGATGAGCATTCATCAGCCTAAAATAGCACGGATCCAAGCCACATCCTCCAATCTGTGTGGTGCCTTCAAATGGTTACAGTGATCACAAAAAAGTCAGTCTAAACTCCCTCTCCTCACTCTCTTGTATTTTGGAAGCTGATCTTGATCCATTCATCTTCCAGTGAAGTTGTCAAAAAATCTCTGTTTCCAGGAGTATGAAGAAAATAACTTTCCCCTTTTACCTACACTGGATCAGGGATCCCTGGAATGAAAGGCAGTATCTTTGTGTTTAACAGTCCTTGATTGGATGATTCCATAAATATGCTCTGTTGCTTTTTGGACTAATGTTCATTTCCACACTATCGAGAGGAAGAAGAGTCTAACGATGCATTGTGTGAAACAGAGCTGCTTTTCGATTTGCTTGGAACGTGCCACCTGATAATTTTTCTTGTCTGAAGCATCTTGGCATCTGCAGCCAAAGCCAGACAACTCAAGGACACAGCTGGTCCTACAGGCTCTAGAGGAAGCCTGGGAACAAAACCAGGGCTGCAGCGGTGAGAAAAGACTCAACAGAGTCAAGGTGCAAAATCAGACTTGGCAGAGAAAGCCACCATGACGGTGAAGCACAGCCAGGCCTCAGTGGGTGCCTCAGCAGAAAACATAAGGGCTCTCATCCAGGACATGGTTAGCAGAGGTCAGCTAATGAATAATACAGGAACAAGACTTTATCCTACTCAAAATCCCACATCCAGCCTTTAGATCCCAAATCTTGATGCAGCTGGTAAGCCTATAATGCAAGTAAAGACTGGCTTGACAACCAATGTGTCCATCACCTGTGGGAAGTGAGGACCAAAAGTTTTGCTAGCTTTCACTTTGCAGTCCTGAATGTTTGTTAGTGTAGCAGAGAAAACTGAGCAAACACCAGCTTCCAGGTGGCCATGGCAGTGGCTTTGTTCCCTCTTTCCAAGGGGGGTCATCAGCTATGAATGTAGCCCTTCTCACCCTGCAGCTCTTGCTTTACTGCTGGGCCCTCACTGTGCTGCTGCTGAGCCTCCTGTCCTTGCTTCACTCCTGCAGGACAGGCACCAAAGTGTTCTATAAGTCCAGCTTCACCTGCAGCCTCTCCCTGTGCATGGTCTGGACAGCATAAGACATGCTACTTGAGGCTAGGGACTCTGAGCACAGCCCTGCTCCCACTAGTAGGGTCTTTACCTCGCACGTGCTTCTGCAGTTTCTGAGCAGCTGAAAAGCAAATGGCACAGTTTCTGTGGCCAGTGCCAGGGGGTGGACAAGCCAAACACAAAAACCAAGGGATGCCATGCACCAAATCTGTGTCCCACACAGGCAAAAACACTGCCCCACCTGCCCTGCCCTGCTCAGCAAAGGTGCCTGATCCATAGCCACATCCACTGACTGAGCAGTGCATTAGAACCGGCAGGACTGGCACAAGACCGACTGGCTTGGGAAGGAGTTGGCCGTAGGAGTGGTGAAACCTGACAGGTGGCATGCAGATGGAAAGGAATTAAACCTCTGTTGTTTGCTGCTCTTTGATTTTTTTTTCTGGGAAAGAAAAACCCAACACCTTATTTTGTTCTAGACCAAAGATTTGTGTTTGAAAGACCATGAAATATTTTAGTGTTTATAGAGACTTAAACAAAACCAGAAGCTCTGGAAAAAATCAAACACTACTTCTCTGCACATCCGTCTTGGGATATACCTTCCAATACAGTCAAGTGTTAGAACTGTTAGGTGATTTCTCTTAACTTGGTGCTCTTCTTTTTCTTTCACTTTCACACAGCCACTTACTCCTGCATATCTTTGTTCAAGCTTAGACACCTATCCTGAAAACCAGGATGCATGACTTCAAAAACCCAGGCAAGTCAAAGCATTGGAAACATTTACCGCTCATGGTAAATTACCAGGTACTGTAACTTCACAAGAAGGAAGCAATGTCAGCCAAAATAACACAGGTGGGTAGGTTGAAGGAGCTAAGTAATCCATTCTGACTGGGCAGACCTAGAAGGAACTGCTGCCAGCCACACAGGTAAGAGAAAATACTTACTGTTGTAAACCACACTCTCAACACAGTTATAAAACAGAAGTAACATGAGAATATGGATGTTCAGATTAATGAATTAAAAGCATTGACAATTTTGATTGGTTCATAAAAAATACATGTGGGGTTTTCTTTTTAAGATAGATCAAAATACACAATTTGTAAAGGAGAAACCAAATAACCCTATATGCTTCAGGTCAAATATATTTAGTGACAGTCTAATTTATGAGATTTTAATGGAACTTTACACAAGTGTCAGAGAAGAATCCAGCCCCTTGGTTCCATACCCCATGGGGGCTAGTGCTATCCTCTGCCCAGTACTGGACCCTCACCCTTCCCAACAAAATAACATTTGCTTACTAATGGCTTTTTCTTCTAAAGGTGTAAATGGGACCTTGTTTGAGCTCGTCACAGATTCAGCTTTATTCTTTTATCTTCAGTAATTTGGAGAATTTTTTTTTCCCCTGAAGACTGTTTCTGTGTTCCACTTGCTGCTATTCGCTAGAGAAAGTCTCTTGGGCTTTTTGCCCTTTGTATTTCCTCTCTTCTTTCATGTGGAGAAGACTGCCAACGTGGGATTTGCAAACTGCTGCCAATATGGGATTTGTGCTGCTGCGGCTGCCAATCTTTAATTTAGCATATGTATAAAGCTAATTTTTGGACACGATGCTAGTGCCTGGCATCTCTGCAGGAGTCAGCCAGGTTGTAATGTTTGTATTGTACTGCACTATAAAAAACAATAAAAAGAAAATATAAAGGAAAGAGTCTTTTATCTCTAGCTTTATAGCTACAGATATGGTCTAAATACTCGTATTCTCCCTCTGCATCTAAAATTCACTTTCTCCTCTCTGTGCCATAGCCCTTTCTTTCAGATTTGCAGTTTGTGTTGCCTGCAGTAGGAGCCAGTGATAGGCTCCCGCTCCCTACTGAGCATATCTTCATATTAAAATGTATAAATGCAACTCTTTAGCAGAAGAAAAAAGACTAGTTTCCCTTTAATTATATTGAAACTACACAGCTACACGCATGAAGTAATACTTTCTCCTTTAAAAAAAATACTTTAATACAGAAAATCAGAGCAAAAAAATCTAATCATTCAGGAGACATCTTTCTTACAGAAAACATAAGCTTGACTACCCTTCTCTGGCAAGGACATCTGCTGTTTGGGAGGAGGTTCCTGCAGTGAATCCTCTAAAATACAGCAGTGTCTTTCTGGCCTCTGCGCAGAAGCAGAAGTGAGCTGAACTCCAGCTCCAGGAGCTCCCCGTATGGAGGACCCCACGCAGCCCCAGGGAGCTCCTCAGCTGTGCCCTAGGAGGAGGCGAAGGGGAAAGCTGCCAGGGTGGGCAGACGGGAGCAGCTTCATGCTGCCCCAGGATGATGGCTATAGTAGAAGAAAAGCTATAATGGGAGGGGTACAGCTCCTAGTGCTAGATAGATTTAGTGAGAGATTTATAGGAAGAGATGAATTTATAAGAAGGGCCTCCAGGAACAGTTCACAGCTCTTCCTTACAGGGGGGTTTACAAGACCTTTCCCTAAACCTATTCTAGCCCTTGTACTCAAAGGGTAGAGATTCGACACAAGCAGCCCAGGCATGAAGGAACTCCAGAGAGCAGGCTGTGGTTTGGAAGAGCATGGCAGACTGTGATAGTAGCAAAGCAAGTTAGTGACTTAAAGTAGGGCCCACTAAATGCATCCAGTTTGAGCATCTTTCCTCAAATGCAGGGGAAAAAATATTGGACAAATGTAAAGTAATAGAAGGGGTTTGTGCATTTGTGTCTTTACAAACACTGAATCTTCCCCTGGGCTGCAGAATCTGTTTTTTTGTGGGGTTTTTTTGGTTGGTTTGTGGGTTTTTTTTGGTTTACTTGTTTTGTTTTTTAATCAACAGAGATTTTTGTAATTTCTTTTCCCAGGATAGGTAGATACTAGAGGAAAGAATGGTATTGCACTGTCCTGGTATCACTTTTTAATTACTGAGATTTAAATTACCCTATCTACAGAAGTCCACAATATAGTGTTGACGACCCAGTAATAGAAGGTAGTTTTTCCACATGGCTAGACTGGTATTTTCTAAGAAGGAGATCTGCTAGCTTTGCCTACTTTCACAGCCGCGGTGCCATGTGCTGTAATGAGACAGGATTATTGTTGCAACAGCTCTTAAAGGCCTCTCTCCCCAGGCAGCTGAAGAATGACTGAGTCATGCAGGTGATGCATTTGCTATAATGAGATGGACAAACCCCCGAAACCTACATCCAGGCCTCTACCTGTAGCAAAACAATCCCTCACGTACCCACGCCTCTGGTAGAGAGAGGTGGAGGTGGGGACAGGGAGGAAAGAACAAAACCACCAATGCCAGGGAAAAAAAACAGATAATATTTATGAAAAAAATTAAAAAGGAGGGGGGTGTCTAATGCTAATATGCCCTGCACAATCATGCAGAAAACCCAGAATTTGATTTGTAATCCTGGCCTCTTGATTCCCTGGCTGGCAGGGAGTGTGCATGGGGTGGAAGGAGGTGCTGTGCATCACTCAGTGGTAGCCTCACCGGCTGCCTAATGAAAGGGGCTGACAGGCTCTTATGGGAGACCCATCCAACTCGCCTTGGCTGGAAGGATGATGGTGTTGGCACGGAGCATCATGTCACAGGAGGGGACTTTTTCCCGGCTTTATAAACTCCATCCTTGGGCCCTGTGACACTGCCAACTTCTTTTGCCCAATGCAGGACTGTCTAGGCCTCCCTCTGGGGCTCATCCGCCGGTTGGAGAGGCTGTTATTGAGAAACACAGGATACACTCTTGCAGAGTGTGCTAAGCCTGGACCACCCTTGCTGAGCTCCCCGCACCTGCTGGCTGGGAGACCGAACATAGGGGCTGGGAATAGTCACAAGAATAGTACCATTGATAGGAAGCAGAAGAGCAAAACAATTACTTATCTTGTGCTAGGAGTTTGCAACGGAGGTATCACGTGGAGCCCTCTCTAAGTTAGAAATCGGCTCTATTCCCAGAGCATCAGTCCATCAGAAAAGCCTACTGACAGGCACCTCAGAAACACAGAAAGGATTAGTACCCTGAATGCCAGGATGCTCCTGACAATGCTGTGCTCACACTCGCAGCCACCCTCTGAGCCTGTCCCTTGCTGTTTTGGGGGCAGTGGGAAGAAATTTTGTTATCTTTTCAGCATCAAGTGTAACTGGACAAATGTGGGACAAACTCTGTTTTATAGACCTCCACACAGCTTTAGGATTACAACACAAATATTAATTTCCAATCTGCAGTGGAGAAAGGGGAAGCATTTCTGCACCTTTGCTTTGCAAACTCCTCTCCTGGATGCCAGCCTGTGCGTGCTGGTGATTGCACTGGGGAGCCATTCCCAGTGACTGAGGTCTCATTTCCTCCCTTAATACCTGCTGTGATTTGGATCAGTCATTTGATCATTTCATAGCACACAGGGCTGCCCTCTGCTATAAGCCAGGGGCATCTGAATCTACTTGAGAAGGAAAGCCAACAGCTAAGGATGTTTCAGGCCTGTCTACTAGATTAAAACCTACCACAGGTTTTATTTTTTCTATGTCTGGCCCTTCCCTTCTGATTACGTGATTTATTAGGTTTGCATGATGCAGGCAGAGCCCAGGCACCCTGTTTTCCCTAACAAGTTATCACACAAGCTCATGCAAGCACTGTTCAGCCCCAAGACAAAGATATTTTCCCTGGACAGAAAGCATAGGCCAGCATCCGTGTCCTATAAACCACTGCTGACTCTGCTAAACCTGCCAGGAAAGGGACTGCCAATAAGAATCATTGCTGTCAGAAAGTTAGAATCTTTGACAGTGCAAACCAGGGATAAATCTGAACTGAGAAACAAGTACTCAGGCTGCACGCTGCCTCACAAAACCTATTCAGAAGGCTCCACAAAACCTAACCCAACCAAAACACAAAGAGCTTTTTGGGAGGTCTTGTTATGACCTCATCACTGACCTGCTGATTGACCACTCAGTTGGGCAAAGGATTCATATGACACTAGTCTTTCCCAATCATGTGAGAAGGGTACTAAATAAAATAGAATCACTGGTGTGAAACAGGAAATTATCCTCTCACATTTCATCTGTCAGTTATTTCACATCAGCAGTCAAGGAAAACAGACGTAATGAACAGCTCATCATTCAAAACAATCACCCACTAAACCCAATTCCCTTGCTAAATACATTCAGAGGAAGATCAGCAGCGGTTGGATTTACACATGATATGAATCAAATTCACTGGCCTGTTTTCTGCACTGAGCCACACCAGCCCAGCTGTACCCCATATCTCCAAGGGTCCAGGCAGCCACCTTGCCAATACCCCCTCACTGCACAACAGCATGTCCAAAGGCAAACACAGTTAGAAGCAAAGTACCTTAATGTCACTTACTCAATATCCTGGGCATCTAAACCCCCGTCCGTGTACCAGTGCTCAAGCAAAACTATCCAAGTAGGACAGTAAAATAGCCAGGGCAGGAGATAACCACTGTACCATCATTACATCCAAGGTAGATCACAATCAACAGTGAAGGTAAGGCTACATCAAACACAAGTGATACAGGTTCTTTTTAAAAATGACTGATATTCCTAAAAATAATCCATATTTAAGGAGCAGGCAGAGATCCCAATTTTTTTCCATCTATTTTATTCTAGTCCTCACTCTTTACAACCTTTGACATCCTACCCAAGTCTGACTTTAGGACTACTAGAGCCTGAACACTGCTGATTGCATCTCAATGTAAGAAATACCTTAAAAATTGCACAGATGAGATAATTATCACTACAGACTGCTATTTAAAAATGTGTTACTATGACTAATGGGGGAAGAATAAAGGGTATTTTTATTTCTCAAAATACAACACATGCCTTAATAAAAGGTATTTAACAATTAAATGCAGAGTTTTTACCTATATCCCTTTGCTGCTATGAGTATTAGAAATGGATGCTAGATGGTCAATGGAGCACTGCTGAAGCACAGGCAGTCACCCAAGAGTGACATTTCCTATCTAATCACACAAACACACCAACAAACTGCAGCACCTCAGCGGTCTGGTTCCTCACTGATATTTCAGCTGTTCAGCTGCCGCAGCCACAGACACAGCAAATTTTGAATTAAACTCTAGTGTTCAACGATGCTGACGCTCACAGTAAAGCATATCTTGATGAAATTAGAGATACAGGAAAGTATTTTTTGACAGAGTGCATGAGCAAAACAGCCAGAAGTGCAGCCACTTCAGTGCAAATGGCTTGTGCAGAGAGAGAGACTGGGGAGATGTTGAAAATTGGAGACTGATTTTGGCAGGAAAAGGCGAATTTTATTAGCAATCAATGCCGCAAACATAACTTTCCAACTATTAACAGTTTTTAGTTGCCAAAAGAAAATCACCATTTCTAATTGCTTCTCAGCTCTTACAGTTTATAACGGAAAAAAAGAGGAAGGCAAGCAAATTTGCATCTCCATTATGTAAAATATTAGATATATTAGGATAAGTGAAGACTACAGTAGCATTCCAGTTTATCAAAATCTTCACAAATGTAAACACTTCACAACCTTCTGCCCAAACCCAGCACCTGTATTTCCACAATAATTTTGCACACATATATTAAAAGCATGCAGGAAAATTTTGGAAAGCATGGTAAATTAAATAGGAGTTGCTAAAAATAAGACTGGTTGTTCTTTCTGCTGCTATATGCTATCTAGAGTGTGTGGTGTTAAATGTCTAAAGACTTTTCATTTTCCTGAAGAAACACATTGTGTTCTCATTTTCCTTTGAGTCCAACAGAATGCAAATTTTAAATTAGTAGTACAAGAGACAGCAGGATTAGTTCCAATCTGTAAAGCACCAAAACCCACCTGTTTTACTGTATTTCTTCCTATCTCAGAAGGAAAATACAGCCTTTCTGGCTCCACAAGTAACACTGTGATCACTGAGCAGAGGAAATTGCTATGAAACAATACTTTAAGTGTTTCTGACTTAGAGATGGGCTAAATGAGACTTTTAAAGCAGTGTGTCTAAACTCCATTGAAAATATCCTCGCTTTTTAGAAGGCCCCCAAAGGTTTACAAAGACACAGCATGTAAAAATTAGTAGCTCGCTCCTTTGCAAAGAAAGGCTGGCAAGCTCAAAGGGGAAATACCCTTTAGACATAGCAGGGAGAGTGGCCCTTGGGGAAGGGCCCAGATGGACTTGGCTCCCATGGTCAGCTACTTCACCCAGCCAGAAACGCAATGCTTGCCACTAAAATCAAACCAGCTGTTCTCAACCACAAGGCTATATATCTACCAATTGCAAAAGTCTTTTTATCCAGTGCCCTGATCATGCTAGTTAAGACCACACAAGTAAGCTTTCCAGGTGCATTAAAAAAAGCAATGGTTAGTTGGTCCATGAGTTGAGTGGGGACATTTCCTACCCTGCTTTGCCAGAACATGGCTAGTATATGCGTTAGCTTGGAGAGGATGGGGTCTTTAATATGAAATACAAATTCTTCTACATGTCCTTACAGGAGCCATGAATGTTGGCAAGAAGATAATGAAGAGCTAAGCAGTGCCAGATGTGCAATAGTTTGAAACTCATGCTGATGACAAAGCTAACAGAACAACACTGTAAGGGCACAAAGCAGGAGTGAAGGGATCTACTATGAGCTCCCTGGACTACAAAGTGCCAGTTAAAGCACACAGCTGCAGACAGCCAAGCTTTCTTGTTTGTGGCTGGGCACAGCCAAGTGTGTGTAGCAGTGGAGGCTCACCCTGAGACCTTTCAGGGCCCTAGAGGCTGTCTGCAGCATTGGCACATGGTAGCCTTGGGTCAAGGTGCTCTCTTTCTCCTCCACAAAACACCCCCAAACCAGAAGGGAAACAGTTCAGGTGAAACAGAGGAGTGGGAAGCAACCCAACCTCACAAAAGAAGTGCCAGGCTCCAGCTCCTGGCAGGAGTCAGTCACAAGGGCAGACCCTGATGTTCCTCTGATTGGCAACGCTCAGGTCTAGCTTAGCTCCTGCATGCAACCAGGCTTCCCAGACAGTGCACAGGGGAGCAAGGGGACAGTGAAACACAACCTTTCTTTCTTCCTTCTGCGAGACAGCAGAGCGACCCCTGCACATGTGTGCACACATTTTGAAGCCAGCCCCCAGGAGATGCAGCAACCATGACAGCCTTTGCACGACGTGCACTGCTGGGCACCTGCTGGGCCGGCGTGGCTCTGCACCCACCCCTACTGCTAGCCCCCTTGCAGTGCAACAATTTACCCTTGAATAAATTAGCAATAATTGGAAATCCACTTCACTGGACCTTACACAGCATGACTAATGTGACTTACTTTTTAGCTCTGTTCCTTTTGTGTGACTACTCAGCAAAGAGGGTGCCTTAGAAAAGAGAAGAACCAGTAAACTTTATGCTGTGGAAAAAGAAATGACAGTCTCTGAAGAGTGATATAAAGGTTTAATGGGTGCTTTGGATGCAGAATAAGCAAGTGTTTTAAGAGTAGTGTGGGGCACAATGCTTCTTCTGATGGCTTTTTTGCCTTTATATCCTTGTCTTTACCTTTTAGATGGTGCATGTTAATTTTGGTGGCACAGGAACAAGGCTCAGAAAAGTACATTGCTACAACAAAGAGAATACAAGTCTGAAGAGCACAAATAATTTTGAAAAAGACCCAATAGACTTATGCTATTTACTAGAAACATTGCAGGGACTGGGTGGGCTAAGAGTCATCTGAATCTCAGCCTTTGTCTTCGCCTGGATCTCTTATGAGAATGTGGTTAAGCCATTTAATCCCTCCCTTTGTAGAAAAAAAAAATCATACCAAATGATATCTAGAATGTTGAACCCTAACAGTGAAATTACAGCTAGCATGCCAGAAATTAAAGTTTTTAAAAGCCAGAATGTAAACATTGTTAATTCTGGAGAGTCGCATCAATTTTCTTTCATGACCCTATTCAAGCTCATTGTATCAAGCTAATTGCTAGGCCATTTTTTTCCCCCAAAAAATTGAAAAAGTGGAGCATTCAGCATATAAATGACTCTATAAGCCCTGCAATATTGCATAGCTACAACATTCAAACAATTTTACAAACTGAGCCCTCACAGGAACTTGCAAGCTGGTATATGAAGTAAGCACCGTAAATTACAGTACAGAATTTGTGACATAATCAGTGTGGGTTTATTAAATGTCATCTGAAAATGCCCTGTTTAAATATTTATCTTTTGCTACCTGCCAACAGGTACTTTTCCATTCTAGGGGGAGTACTTTTCTCTTGATTTATGCACATAATTCCTGTAACATGAAGCCCAGATACATACGTAGAAGGAGAGAAAATTACATCCCTGTAGCTATGATTTTTCTAAGACATTAGTAAGACAAGTGTTTCACAATTTCTGTGCAGGATCCTTAAGCAGAAATTGTGGGGCATGAAACAATCCCAATTTCCTACGAAAAAATTATAGCCTTTCATTCTCATAGCAGCATGTAACTAAGGTTTAGATGAGTGAACAGATGCATGCAAAAATCAGCCATGAGAATGGAAAACATTCATTTTCACAATCTGCTAAATCTGCTAGGTATGCATGAAACAGAGCCAAAGAGATCTCCAGCAGAACGCAATGTCACAGTCTTGGCACAACGGGGAACTTTCTCAGATGCTCCTTGTGCCAGCACTGGCACTTGTACTGTACAGCTGTGTTTAGAGATCACTGAAATATACCAGAATCTCAAAGAGTCAATAATATGACTGCTATTAAAATATATTCTCTCCATTTCCCACTTTTCCAGGAAATTAGATGTGATTTTTTTCTTATTATTGCAGCTATTACTTTACATGAAGCAGTAAGTTCAACAGAGAGATTTTCCATGTGTTTCCCTCTCTGCAACAATGTAAGTCCCTTGTCAAACCCTTTCAACGAAAACTCCATGCTGTTGTCTTCACAGCACTTGCATGATCCAAGCTTAGTGACCTCATGCAATGCTGAAAAAGATCCTAAATTTTGTATGATTTTTTTATATTACTATTCTTCTAAACTAGAGTAGAAATGAGCATATAATTAGGCTAGGTAGATTAGATTTAATTAAAGAGTATAGTCAAGTCTTCTCTTAAGTAGTAGTTTCTCAGAAATAAGGCTTCTGACTTTTCAAGGGTGAATTATATGTCTTATTCTGTTGAAATGCAGATCTCATCAATTTAACTTCACAGCTGGTGCCTGGCCTCGAAAGCTCTAACACCCAAAGAAAGCAACTGGATTGAGCACCACCCTGTCTCATTTTAGCAGGTTGAAAACAGAGGTAGGGGGCAAGAAAAGATATATGGAAAAGCAGGAAGGGAGGAGACCATTCCCTTGAGTGGCAGGCTTCGTCTGACAGTTCCTTTGTGCCTGCTCTTGGTGTGGGAGGCTTGGGCCTAAAGAAGGCACTTTTACTCTCTTTCCCCCTAAACATGATTTCTCAGAAGTCCTTCGGTTTAGCAGCACCTTGAGAATGAAGACTGTTTTCTGAAGTGATATGAGAGTTTTTCTGCACAGGTAGAATTGTTTTCTGCTCTCCTGACCAGAGCCTTTCTTTGTGGAAATCATGGCAGCTTCACACATAAGGGGAATTTTATATTTTGGGATCTTGGATCAATTTTAATGGGAAAAAGCATTAAAGGAATCTGTTACATGGCTCCTGGAACCACATGGAGAGTCAAGGATGCCTCTGAGCTCCAAGGCTGCCGCTCAAGCTCTTGCATTTATATTTCTTGGCAAAAACCGCATTTATCTACTCACTCGATTTCCAGAACAGGGTGAAAACCAGATGCCCTTCTTTGCAACATGCAGCTTACTCCCTGGGATGTCTACATGAAAGATACAGTGATGGTGTGGTTTATTTTAAGGAGGTGGTTGATTGGTAGCCTACAGCGTTGCCCTTTTCATGCCATACTCTGGAAAGAAAAAAAATAACTATGACAGGAGGTGTGTGCTTACGCCAAGGCACTCTTATGAAGTATACCTTCCCTCTGATCTATGACCTGGAATCGGTCCCCAGAGGCAGGAGGTAGATGCTGCCAGGACAGCCCTCGGACTGCTTACAAAACTCTGCTGGAGTCCTGACAAGAGGAGGAAGAAAATGAAAGGAGTAGTTAAGAAAAAAATACTTTTGTTTAGGCCAGATCTGTGACCTGTAAAGCTGCCTCAAAAGGGGTACATAGCATCCTTCAGAGGCTACATCAAAAGGAATGCCTGGAATCTGCAGCTCCATGCAGTGTAATGTTTCTCTGCATATTCTTTCCTCTTTGTTAAGCTCCCGAAGCATGCATTACAATTTTGTATCTTCTGCAGTGATTTATTTGTCATTTAGTGGGCTACCTCTCTTTCTTCTCATTTAAGAAATTTCCAGGGTAATTACTCAGCACAAGAAGAAAGGACAATTTACTTGTATAAGTCAGATGCAACAGCAGCATCCACTTCTCTGGCTTGTCCTATATCTGGCAATATGGTTGGGGTTAGGGTGCTTTGCATTTAGGGAATCCCAGCAAAGTTTGCAAGATTTTCAATAATGTAGTGAGAGGATGGTACCTTACCCAGTTTTCCTTCTGTGGTGAATGGGACGGGGGTTTTGGTTTGTTATGTCACAGATTAAAGAGATACCTCACATCAGTGAAAAACATGTAATTTCCATTCTGTGGCAGCCTACTGCAGCCACTTGGAAAAAAAAAAAGAACAACAAAAAAATTGAACTAGTTTACTGCAGTCACTGCAGAGCAAGCTCTTCACTGTACATGCTGAGAGGCTACCTTGGCACACCTATAGGTTGCTATCATGAGACTGTGAAATGTTAGGGGGCCCATTTGCATGGTTCGGTGAGTCCATAGGAGAGAATATGGTGAGAAACCTCTGCAAGCGCTGAGAGTGCCAGTCAAGGAAACATGTAAAGTGCCAAAAGGGAACCAGCAGAACATTACACTTGTATGGAATGGGAGTAATCTCATTACCAGAGGTGATAACCATTGCACCCCTGATGGAAATACATAATTACTGAAAACAGCTAATCAACTGCAAGAGCAGCAGGGTAGCCAGAAGCTCCTATCTACACCATGTACTATGCTTAACCCAGTTGAGCTGCTGCTCCTCCTTGCCTTCTACAAAAGGATCACTAAAACAGCCTGCATGTACAGACCCTCACATGTGGGTCAGCACAGTTAAGTAATACAGTTCTTCCCATTTTTTAATTGCAAATAAAACATATATGAGTTCTGTGAAGTTTTCTTCCTAATTCTATAGGGTGTTCAAGCATACCACACCTAACAGCTGATCATTTCATAGCTACATTTGTAGATAAACAGGGTTTGGAACAACAGCTTAACACCCAAATCCTATTAGAAAAAAACAGTGACAAGTTTCTTACCATTATCTCTGACTTTGAGAAACCTTGCCATTAATTTACTAACAATATATATGGCTATGGGCAATAAGAAGTGGTAATTCTCAGGCTAGTGGTAAGTTGAACTGTTAATGGGATCTGGGGCCAGCTACAGGAGTGCTCCAGTGTGTGTGCATGTTTTCAACTTAAAGAAGCTGGACTAACTGCAGGTGCAGTGGGGCCATGAAGTTCCATGCTTTATAGGTCCAGGGGACAGAGACTGAGGAGATCAGAGGATCTGAGGCGAGCTGACTGTCTAAGGTCAGATATGGCTGGTCTGTGTTATGTGTATCTAGAAATATATATTATAAAGACCTTGTGTGTACATGCATGCTACTATACAGAGAGAGTGTATACCGTACTGGGAAGAGGATTTGCCCATCATGCTGTCCATGTTTGTATGAGTGCTGGTAAAGTCACTACTGTCTGACTGTGCCGAACTAAGTGGCCAGATACTCAATTTACTTAGCACAGTCAGAAAGTATATATACATATGTGTGTAGACACACATACATATGCAAATACTGTACACATGTGCCTATTGGGAACAGTTGCTCAGTTTCACTGACAGTGGAGCTGGCTGTAAATGGACTGCTAAATTCAGCAACCTCAAATGCAGGCTTTTTTTCTTGTCCTGACCCCTGCAGTCTCTATCCATGCACTTCCAACAAAAGGAGGAGCTGTTGCGAATTGCTTTTAAAACTGCAACAGGTGAGGAAGGAGTACAGAGGGACAGTAAAAATAGCTGTCAGCAGATATAAGTAAAAATATATAATTTTCCACTTACAACTAGAAAAGCATTAAAGACTACGTGAATTGTTTCAATGTTTTTAAACAGAAAGAGCTGTTCATGAAGATGCCAGGCCATTAAGAAAAAGTATACATGAGAATTGCCCTGGTACCTTCAGTGGTACTAATTTAATGCCTGTTGAGGATCTGATATCTTCATTAGATTAGTAACCCAGGACTAGAAATACACAGGGACACATGAACTGTGATGTCTGAGGAAAAGCCACAGGCTAAAATGTATAAAATCTCCCTGGAGTACAGACAGAAATCCAGGTCTCTCTTCTCTTAAGTTCATGCCCTTATCACAGAGCCACAAAGTCAGATTCAGGCATAGACTCGCTCTTTGGCACAGTTGATATCTACTTGCATAAAGCAACGTGGAAGATTTCTCTTCTGTAGAGATGGGTGCATACAGATCAGAGTTTTATTTAGCAAGAGAGTGCTGTCATCACTCCAGCTAAGGACAAATAAACCTCTGTTCCCTGGACAAGTCTTCTAACAACAAGACAAATCATGCAACCACACAGCACAGTCTAATTCAGGTTGGAAGGAACCTCAAGACAGCAGCCTCAAGATATTTGCCTCCTCAAAGCAGGACGAACAATTACTGTACACCAGGTTGCTCACGGCTTCATCCAGACAAGGCTTGAATACTCCCACAGAGGGAGGATACACCATCACTCTGGACAACCTCTTCCAGTGTTTGACCACCTGCATGGGGAAGACCTACTTCTCTTGTCTCCACTCAGCATCTCCCCTTATATAAACTGTGGCCTTTGCTCTTGCCCTGTTACTGTGCTTCTCTGAAAAGACCCTGGCTCGGCTATCCATCCACTTCCACTCAGGCAACAAAGCCTCCACCAAGGCCCAGCTCAGCTGCCTCTTCTCTGTCTCCTCTCCTCCCATGTCATGACCATGTTGGTGGCCCTTGCCTGGCTTCCTCCCATTGGTCAGTCTCAGTCTCTCTCTTGTCCTATGGCCCACAGCTGGCCACAGTTCCCTTCTCCGAGAGACCCTCAAAAGCCAAGTGGAGGGGAGGAACCCCTTCCTGGACCTGCTGGCTGTACCTGTGCCAGCACAACCCTGAAGCCAATTGGCCACCTTTGCTGCAAGGCGCACTGCTGACCCTGTTCGGCTTGCTGTAAAATAGCACCCAGGACCTTTTTAGCAGAGTTGCCCCCAGGGAATCACACCCCCAGCCTGTACTGGTGCATGAAGTTACCCCAGCCTAGCAGTGGAACTTCACTTTTGATCTTGCTCTCCCTTCCCACAGAAGTCCTTCTAAGGCACTTGCCATCCAGTCATTCCTCTGCAAAATAGTATCACCTGCAAACCTGCTGAGCTTGCACTCTGAGAGATCACCTAGGTTGCTGATTAAAATGTTACACAATGTCTGCAAAACAGTAATTAATCAAGCACTAGTTAGGCTCTGATTTACTCAGCACTATTCTTTGAGGCTCACAGTCCAGGCAGTTTGTCTATATGGTCCATTTCTTCTCCAGCTGACTACCAGGGTATCATGACATAATATGTCAAAAGCTGTACTAATTTAAAGGTAGAATACATCCACTGCTCTCCCCTCATCCAAATTGTCAGTCATCTTAAAAGAGAAGGCCAATCAGGTTTGTCAGGCATAATTTGCTCCTGATCAGTCCATTCTGGCTAGGTCCTTAGGTACCTTGAAATAATTTTCATGACAACCAGCACCATCACTTTCCTTAAGACCTTCCTTAGCGGCCTCTAGCTTGTCTCATGGACCAGCTGATGTAATCAGACCCTAACTCCACTCTCTACTGTAAGATATATACTGCAAGATATATTTTCCAAGTTTTGCTACTAGACACAAGGACATAACCAGGACAGCAGATGTTGACTTTAAAGCCTAAAGATGGGAATACGTTCAACACCTCAGTCGTATCCATGTCCTGCAAGCAAAGGCCACCACTCAGTAGTAGACTCACATTTTCCTGGGTCTTTCTCATGTTGCTAATAAAAGTATTGAAACCTTTGTGATTGCCCTCCAACCCCCTCACCTTTTTAACTCTACTCAGGCTTTGACCTTCCTCATTCTGTCCTTACATGCCCAGGCAATATTTTCCTCTATTCCTCCTCAGAACCCATTCCTGCTTTCATTTCCTGTATGCTTCTGTTTTTGCATTTGAGTTAAATTAGGATCCTGTTTCCTGTTCAGCAAGCTGGCCTCCTGCCACGCCTGCCTGTTCTTCTGCCCTTCAGATGATTTTCTTGCATTTTGAGCAGGTTACCATTTAAGTCTGAGCAGCCCTTATGAGCTCCCTTACCTTCAGGGGTAGCCTTACATGAGACCAGGCCTGCCTACCAGCTGAAGTCCTGTGTCCTTGCCTTCCTCACTGCCTCCAGGATTGTAAACCCCAGCATCTGACAGCTCCTGCAGACAAGGCTACTACTGACTGACAGTTCATTCTCACTCAGAAGTCCAGCAAATCATCTTCCCTAGTTAGGTTGTTCAGCACTTGCATCAGAAAAATTTTCTTCCATGCACTCCAGAAATCTGGATTACTTGCATCCCATCACACTGCCCTCTCAGTAGATACTGGCATGGTTACAGTCCTCCATGAGACTCAAAGATTTTTAGACACTTTTTTCAGTTGTTTAGATAAATCTTTATCCATAGTCTCTCCTTGATCAGGCACCACCATGACATTCCCCATTCTGGCTTCCCCTCTGATCTATCAGCTCACAGTGAGCCTACTACTGTGCCACCATGGATATGACCATTATTTCTTCTTTCCTACCCTATCTGTTTTTAAATAAAAAGGCCATGGTTTCTGCTTTTTGCATGCTTCTGCTGTGTCGAGGGTCAGGGCTGGGCCGACCACCAACCCAGTGGCAGATGCTCCCTATTACTCTTTTTCCACCCCCCCCCCCCCCCCAGGAAGGGAAAGGAAATAAGACAGACTTGTGGATTAGAGAAGAAAACTAAAACTACTTTAAATATAATAATGATAAAATTAAATACATACAACTATATACAAATATGTACAAACCAATACCTAACCCAACCTCCCCAATGGTTACTATGTCACTGTCACCACTGACACTGCAGCAGAAGGTCTCAGCAGCAGATAAAAGCCAGGCTCAGGGGCTGGATCCTGGTACTGGATGCAGAAACTTTATGGATCAGGATTAAGGACAGAACATACAGAGTTCTCAGATGCCAACACTGAAGAGCAAGAAAAGAAGAGGAGAGAAAGAAGGAACTGACCCTCAATTTTATATTGAATATGTTGTCTATAGAATGGAATACCAAGGTGGTCAGTTAAGGGTCACCTGCCCTGTCCACTCCCCCGATATGTGCAGCTTTTACTCTGCAGCCCCCAATGTGAGACACAAGATGTGGCAGTGACTTTGGTTTGCATACCAATCCTTGGTAGTAAATCTAAACATTAGGTCTTATCACTGCTATAAGCAGGCAGCATCTATGAAAACATGCTGTTAGCTACAGAAAATGCAGTTACTTAGAGGAGCTTTAGCTAAAAAGTAAAATCACTGAACAGAATTAGTCGTGTTCTAACCCAAACCAAGATATCCTGTCAGAGTTTGCTAGGCAAGTTTTGATCCCACCTGCTCAAGAGCCTTAGATACAATATATCTTTCTGATAGCCTTAGAATGAGAGAGACAAGAAGTTGCCAGAAAAGGACAGAAGCATTTCTGAGTATACATAAAAGCAGACCTTCGAGCACTTAACACCACGTGTAGGAATTAGCAGTGTGGCTGAGAATTATATTCTCAGATGCAGGTGTCTAAAGTCAACTCAAGGCCAAAAAAATTTTAATGATCAGAAAGTATAATATGCTCCAGTACTAAGAACACTCCAGAATACCTGACACTATGAAGCTAGTTAATGAAGCAAGAATAAAGTCCCTTTGTTCATTAGGTCTATTGATTCTAGTTGAGTAAAAAAAAAAGAGGACAGAACAGGTTGCAATCATGATATGAAAATGAAATCATAGAATCACAGAATGGCTTGGGTTGGAAGGGACCTTAAAGATCATCTAGTTCCAACCCCCCTGACATTGGCAGGGATGCCACTCACTAGACCAGGTTGCCCAGAGCCTCATCCAACCTGGCCTCAAACACTGCCAGGGATGGGGCATCCACAACTTCTCTGGGAAACCTGTTGCAGTGCCTCACCACCCACCGACTAAAGTATTTCTTCCCTTCTAATCTAAATCTCCAGTCTTTCAGATTAAAACATTCCTCCTTGTCCTATCACTATCTGCCCACATAAAAAGTCTCTCTCCCTCTTTTTTATAAGTTCCATTTAAATATTGGAAGGCCACAATAAGACTTCCCCAGAGCCTTCTCTTCTCCAGACTGAACAACCCCAACTCTGTTCAAATTACCAACTCACCAACTGCTGGACCACATTGGAAAAGAGCCTTCCTACCTCCAGCTACAGCTGCAGTGTGCCACAACTAGCTCACAGAGATCCCCCCTCTGCTGCTACCTAGTCGTCAGTGCTCAGAGGTTAAATATGCACAATATACATCATTATTATATTTTTTCACTTTAGTCACGAGGCTGCTTTTCAAGATCATATGGCCTGGAAAGGTGGTCCTTGTGGATCTCTTCCCCCTTAGCAGCACAGAGAAAGCTCAGAGCTTCAACAGCAAAAGAAAGAGGTCTTTAAGACCTCTTTGACCTCATGCCAGGAGGTCTTGAGCCAGTCAGCACTTTGCTATGAGGCACCAAATACACCTGTATGAAGAGAAGATAAGAAAGGAACATAGTAAGAGGTGATGCCTTCTGACCAAAGACTGGGATTACCATCACAGGCTAAGAGACAGCTGCTCTTTCTGCTAGTTTCTGTCAAGTCACATCAAGTGCTACTCAGAGGTTGCTTAGTGTGTGAATCCCTCCCAGCTACAAAATCAAGCATGTGTGTGCACAGCTACTTGTAGCAGCCTCAAGCACATAAACCCATGACATGCCATCACATTTCCAGACATTTGTTTTTCTTCTCAGCACTTCCATTGTACCTCACCAATGATAAGCGAAGTTGACAACATGAACCCAGATTCTGAGATCAGGTGCCCTGACACAATGCTCAGGTGCTGCTGCTGTTTTCCAAATGCTGGCCCTGGCCAAGCTTCTACAAAACATCTGCTCTAGAAAAACACATACTCAGACGCAAGAGCACTGGGTGGCTGAGCCAAGCATCTCTCATCCCTCCCTCCACATTTATTGAGATCTTTCACAGTCAAGCAGCAGCTGGCCTTAGCAGGCCCACGGTTATCTGGAAGATGAAAGGTGATCTGCTTGGTAACCACACTGCTCCCTTTCACCTCCATCTCTCTCTTCCAGTGACTGGAGGTAGGTAAGTGTCCAGCCAGGTGATGTGGATGCAGCTCCCTGATCATATAATGCTCTTTTCCCCCATAATCTTTCTTTAATTCTCATTTGAAAGCTGCTTCATCTGCTGTGCCACCTTATGAAAAATGAAGAGCTAAACCTATTTACACAAGCTGAGTAACTAGCCAAACATTTTAAAACCAACTCAAGTCTTATGGGCCAAATCCGTATTCTTTTCAACACGGATAGCAAAACTGGAAACAAACTCTAAAATGCTATATGACTGCTCATGACTTAAAGGGGAAGGAAACATAGATCCTTTATCTAAGGACCGTGTGCTTCTAGGAGACATTAAATTTATGCCTTTCCTGATGTAAGAAATCATAGGCAGATTCTACTCACATTTCTCCAAAGGTGCCTAGCACTTCAGAGGGCTGTGGCAATGGCTAAAAGGTAACTGTGTACTTCAAAGAACCAGGCTAGTTGGACTGTTGCACACTTCTTTAAAAATTATTTTTCTGTTTGTAGAAGTATTTGGAGGACAGAATTTTGAAAAAGCCACAACAGAGGGCAAGCAACTATTTCCAGTTCCCAATAGGGTTCATTATCAACAGTGCAACATGCGCACAACAGGGGGTAAATCTTAGTCCTGTTGATGCCAAATGGTGTGAGTTTTCTCACTGACATAACGCTGCCAAGGTTCTTCCTCATCGCACTAACTTCAGAGGAGGACAGTTTGGCAATTTAGAAATCTCACACTATAACCACGGCTTAGATGTTGTTATATGCTTTGCTAGGTAAAGTCTATGCTACACAATCATGATTTAAGAAAGCCCTTAAGGCGGTCACAGACACTCCTCTCATAATGGATTTCACTAAAGCAATGACTGTCATACTTGCACGCTTTGGCAGAAAATATTCTCTCCAAAAATGTAATCCAATAAGTAAAACTGATTAAAGTAGCAATCCACAAGGAGGAAAAAATCGAGCATTTCAAAAGCACCAAACCAAGAATCAACCTGTATAACCATGTGTTAGGTTTGCAAAGTGCCAGTTAAATCTCATAACAAAACCCCAGTCTGACAGTGACTCAGATCTAGTTCTGCTTTATTTGAACCAATAAACTAGGAGGATGGAAGGTGAAGTTAGAACAACTCTTTTCATTCTAGGTCTCAACAGTAATGAATGAAATTGTCTATTTAATGAGAAGGAAGAAATTTATGACAAAAGATAACAGCCAACAGATACAATTACAGTAAAATCTGTACTGAACTGACAACACTGAATATGATGTTGCAAAGTCTGGAAGAAATTGTTTTACCTGTCTTTGTGACAGACATGTTTATCAAGTGGATTCCTCTTTACACACAACAAAATACTACTTTCATTATTCCAGCACTGCAGCTGTGAAAAAGGGCTCAGATTCTAATCAAAGAGCTTTTGAAATAACTTAAAGGAGATGTGTACTTTGCAATTTTAAGTAATAAAAGGTTTGCTCTGCAACTGTGATGAGGACAAAGATTTTTTTAATTGAAATATGACATGGCATACAGCTTGCCTTCAACCTATTTAGTCTATCAATGCCTAGAGTAAGATATTGGAAGACAAACAAGTTCAGTATCCTTGCTTGTCACTGTACCACTGCTGCATCTTTGTAGTACTGCCCACAGCAGTTGTCCAATAACTGTCCTTCAAGGTATGTAAGAAGGACTTCATCAGAACACCCATGGAAGACATTTATGGGCCTGTTCAGTAAAAGGATGAGTGTTTCTTCTGCAGTGCTGCCAGTCCTTGGCTCCTATAGCATCTAGCCAGAATGCAAAGACCTCAGCCCTCAGGACAGGAGAAGGTCTTCATGGTATTCTTATGTTGGATAACTGTGAATTAGTCACAAGGCACATATAAATCAATGTGTGGGCTAACATAGGAATTGCTAATTGTGGAAACTGTTTGTATTCCAGTGTATTTCTTTTGTGTTTGAGGCAGAACATGGCCACTCCCAGATTTCATTTCTCATGCATATTTCATTCCATTTTTCCTTCCTGCAGTATGTGTGCCATTTATCTTGTCCTATAATCATTTTCCTTTTTTTCCTACTTTTGGGAAAAGCATCTAATATCCCTATAGCATTAGTTTTTCTTTGTTAATGTCAAAAAATGTTAATCCGTGAAGACTTGCTTCCTAGATAATGTTAATTCAGCTGCCAGTTTTATAATAGGATTATGCTTTCCAGGATTTAAAAATCCCACTTGTTAGCTACAAAATAGACTTCTACTAACAGCTATAAAATCTAATTTAATCCCTATTGGCATTAACTAAATAGCTGAGGTATAATTTCTGTCTAGCTACACTTAACACCCTGCTAGTGCCATAAATATATAAAATTCCCTTTGAAGTTATAAAAGAAACAGTTCAGTAGGATAAACAAGGTCTCATGAGTCCAATTGTATGCCATCTCCAAGGCATAACAAATGTTGTTTACATATTGTAAGGATTTTGTGGACAGTTTATTTAAATAGATTCACCCATGTTTATATGTATTAATTTGCCCTTTTTCTCAAGAAAATGCAGACTAAATTATGATCTATAATTTTCTATTTAAAAATAATTGGTTAACAAGTGGAAAATTGGGTCTGTGTGGAATCAAAGCTTAAAATGTAACCAAGTAACCTGGCTAAGCTGGAAGAAAATACCAATTTGTTCAACATATCCCCTTTTAACACACAATTGCATTGTGAAACCTTAGAAGATGCAGCTATTTTGAGGGAATCTAGTAAGAGACTGTAATAAGAAGGAAAGACTGAGCATGACAAGGTTTATAAACATCCTAAAGTGAAAAGCTAGGGTCTTTAAAACCATTTGCTCCCAAATGAGGAACAATACAAGGATTTATGGTCTTCTGTAGCTCAGTGATCAGAAATGAAGAAAAATATTTACCATTCTTTTCTCCCAGTCTTACACTGTCCTGGAGAGGGAGGTCCCAACACACTGCAGTGAAAGAAGGATAGCAAAAAGAGCTATCACAGTGATCCACAGAAGACAGCACTATGTTATGCAGCCATTTAGGAGCTGAAACAGCAACCCCAAATCAACCAAACTGCTTTAAAGATGGAAACTGTAATCAAATTCAGAAAACACTCATTTCAGAAAAGATGCAAAGTACCGAGTAGACTACACAGTCAAGCTCATCACTTTCCTTTCTGATAATCAAGAACAGAGATCGTAATATCCATTTCTGATACTCATAGCCAAAAAGAATGATGAGCAACCTCAGCAGAGCAGTTTACATTAACATCCAAACCCTTAGTATGGTGGATTTGTGATTGTGTGCATTTGTCTTTGGAGACAGATACACAAAATACTTCGATGCATTTAGATGTGTGAACAACCACACATGCTCCATACATACGTAAACACCACTGCCGAAACAACAACTTTCAACTGTGGCTAGATATTTTAACTTACCCAAAATGAAGATAAAAACCTGGCATGGTTTTTGCTTCTTTGCAAAAGAATTTCTTGACTCAAAGTCCAAGCTCTGGCCATGGCAATATGTAACCCGAGGACACAGTAAGCGCATTTGTGGCCCTTGAGCCTGCCTCATAATACAAAGCCAGCAGAGCTATGCACATTTAGATGTGAGAAAACAAATGCATGTACTTCCTAATGCACTGTCCCTGTTTATCATGGCTTTTCCAACACAGACTTGAAAGATCACTGGAATTGCATTTTGTGTTCTATTCTGGCACGAGAGAGCGCAATGAATTCATGGCTGTTCTCCAGCTTCAGTGTGCCGGGGATGTGTTTTTGTAGCTATTTTGGGTACTAGCCTGTTCCACGAAAGTGTATTCTTTTGGTGTACAAAGCACTGTTTAAATAGTTTTTTCACAGTTCAGAGGAGAAAGTAATTCACAGAATACATAAAACCCAGGGTTTTAGGCAATTGTAATCCATGTGTTTTGTCTTCTGTTGAACACAGATAAATTACTCCACTC
Organism: Galbula dea; assembly: GCA_013399015.1. NCBI lineage: Eukaryota > Metazoa > Chordata > Aves > Piciformes > Galbulidae > Galbula > Galbula dea. Next base: position 48,328 of record VWZX01000185.1, on the reverse strand, counting down.
TAAGTTGAAGAGATGTCATGGCATGGGCTTAGCTCATGGTGGAAATAAAAGGCTGTGTTTAGATTGCTCTATGCTTATTTTGGGAATGCTGTGTCCTGCAATTAATACAGCACACATGCCTTCGATTCAATATTTAGTGGTGTACAGGAGAAAGCAGCTCAAACTCCTGAAGAGCTTCATCCTGGATTACTCCCATAGACACAAACACCCATAACTCATTGTGAAATTTTATCTGAATAAGGACTGCAGAATATGCAGCATTATAATTACTGTGGAATCCTGCTAACTGGACATGAAGTGGAAGGAAATGAGGCTTCCAAATAGGCACTGGTGGTTTAGTTCCCACCACTGAGTGCTAGGGTCCTTTGCTCTGGTCTCCAGAAGAATAATAGATGAAAACAATGGTACAGAGGATAAAGATCGTGTTTTCAGCTGACACCTGCCAAGGTTTCCAAACTTAGCCATGACCACACACATCCTTACCTTCCTCTGCAACTTCCATGTGTACAGCTATGGTGTTCCATTATCTGACATTCCTTTTTCTTACCTAGCATCCTGCCACACTTCCTTGTTTTGCTACAAAATAATACTACTAAACACCAGGTAAACAGATAATGATTAACTAGTTTAGTGAAATAAACCACAGATTTTGCCCATAATCTTCTGAGTATCTCTAAGGCTCCCTCCATTCCTTACCATGCTGGTAAAGGTCCAGCTTTGATGGCACCAATGCACTGGGAAAAGTACCATGCATTTCCACATTAACTTACCTACCTATCTTACTTAAATCAGACCAAAGGTCCACTGAGACCACTACCTTGACTCTGATTGTACAGATACGTAGTATAAAAGTTTAACAGGGAGGGCTTGTGCTTTATTCTCTTTGTGTCCTACCACTTCTGATCCACATCCCTGTATTGGAGTTTGAGGGTTTCCTCACGCTTGGCTTGCCTCTCTGTTTTCAAAATGTGGCCACTGCAATGTGAAAGAATAATCAGAATGGACTACTGGTTACAAGCACAATGGAGTCTTAGGTTCAAGACTAGGTTTCAAGATTCATTGCAGTAGAAAGTTGGCCATACAAACATATTTCTGTCCGCAAGGCCAACCAAAAAAAAAAAATAAAAAAGAGAAACCTGGAGCACATGGTGTTGATTGCTGAGAACCCCTGTGACTGTGATTTGGGCAGCATCTTTGTTTTGCTTAACCCCCAGTACCACTGCCTTCCTGACAACTCAATCCAACACATGGCTCTGCCTACAGACAAAAATCTGCCCAAATTTCATCCAGGGGATTGTTTCTAACCTACATGGGCATACTGAAATTTTTGTATTGACTTGATTTTCTGTAGCACACTTGAAACTCAATGTCTCCCTTCAAACTAAGTGCTAGATGCTTGTTGGCTATGCAGCCAGGTCCTTCCACTATGAAAACAGTGAAATACTGAAAACTAGTCAAGAAATATGTAGCAATACATGACTTCTGGTCCCGCAATTAGCCTTCAGTACCCAGCTGTGCTGATGTGCCTACAGACAGTGCACTACACAGAGCTGAAGCACTGTGAATTCCAGGTCCACATGAACACTAACTACGTTTTAAAATCTTTTCCAAGGTCTATAATATGTTCCTGCCCAAAATTCTGTTAATACTGAGCCAAGACTGAGCCCCAAGTTTCTAGACACCATTCTGTCAGCAGTAATAGTTATATCAGAACATGTCCAAGTCAAACTTAATTGGATACATCTGAATCAGTGGAAAAAGAAATAACTGGCAATTCAAAGGCTCTGCTCGAAGAGACACAGGCATTACTGAGCTCATTAAGAAGAAAATTGCTGAATATTGTGATCGCCCTTATGAATCCTCAAATCTTTATGTAAGGAAGATGATGAGCTCGTAGAGTAAAACAATAGGAACAAAAACTTTTATTGTCACAGTTACCACTCAGGAGTGGCAGTTCTTCCAGGACCATGGTGGGATTAATAAGGAAATGAAAACACTTTACAACTTTCATAAAAATGTATATTCATCAGAACTCTTCAAGGATCAAAAAGGCCTTGCAGAGTTTCACTGTACAGTTCAGCTTCTCTACAATAAACCAGAGAGACTTTTGGACTCCCCAATTCCCACAGAAGAAATTTCCCATGCTAGTGAGAATTTTAATAATGGCAAACCAGTGGGGAAAGCAGCATTCCCATTTTAATTTTGTGCATCTTTTGAAGAGAAGTCACCCTACTATGCGCCTGTGTACATTTAATCATTCTCTACACACTTTATCAGCAAGCCTTCTCCCTGTAGGAGGAATACAATTAGGTACAGTACTAATTTATTATAAATAAAGCAAAGACCTGGTAAAATAACCTAGTTATCAATGTTTCATGCAACTGTGCCTATGAAGTACTAGCTAACATTCTCACTATGAGCCTAGAGAAATACCTGCAGCATTGATAAATCCTGACCAACTTGGCTTCATTAAAAAAAAAGATTATCACATAATACAGGAAAACTGTTGATTTTATTTGAAGTAGCTAGAGATTTAAGGAAACCAACTCCAGCTTTTTTCTACTGATACTGTAAAAGCCTCCAGTAAGATCAATAAGGAAATGCATTTCAATAAGGAAAGCCTAGAATTTTTTTGTATACCATGCTGACCCATTTTATGTATTTATCTCCACCCCCAAATTTAGTTGATGTGTTATTTTACACGCAAGAGCCTGTTCTCATCAGTGATAAGGAATAAAAAGGTCAGAAGGCCTCAGATTAGAGGGGGAAATGGTAGGAAGGACACTCTCTTGCCAGTGTGCTGTTGTTCTGACCCCACAATCAGATGACTAGAGAGATGGAGGAGGCATTCTCATGGGGAGAAATCTCCATAAAATCAGCATGTATGCGGATGATCTGCTCTTAACTGTAATGAGCCCAAAGTCATCTCTTACATATGCGTTATTCATAATGGAACAGTTTGAAAGGTGGTCAGGCTTTAAGCCTATTTTTAAAAACAGATGATTCAAAAGAATTAATTGAATTATTTTTTCTTCTGTGGCACAGCACAGCTATGATCTTTTAAGTGGCTACAAGATATTTAGTAGGAACAAATCTATGCTGTACCCCTTAGAGGCCATGCTTACAGATAAGCCAAATAGGTCCTTCCATATCCATTCTCTTAGCCTAACCAAACTTCTGTCCACTGTTGAGGGGAACATGGTGCCATAAATCCCAATTATTCAAAACTATCCTACTGACCTCGCTACAGATAAAGCCACTAATAGCATTGGTCTGGAGGCATCAAAATACTCTGAAACTCTGTCAAGGACTCAGAAGCATAAACACTACAGTAGCAGCTCCAACTGGTCTCTTGCTAGGCTGACCTGGCAGCTAACACCTGCTGGATGGTCTGAAGAATAGTGGCACTGAAGACAGGATCCTGCTAGAAAAAAAGCTGTTCTAAAAAAAACTCTTGTAAGGGTGGTAACCTTACAAGACCCACGGGAGCTAACTACAAAATCTCAGTCCACATTGCCCTTGAAAAATGAAAGCACTGGCATAGAAATCTTCCTTCCTCCAACAGAAGGAGGAAAATTTTCTACCTGATAATAGGTTCACCTGGCATGGAAGGACAGGGAGTAATGTAGCCTTACAGAGAAACATACAGCAAGGAGCACTGGCTTGGCCGAGAGCCCTTGAGGTACTTCTAGACAGCTCAGCTCCTACAGAGAGACCTCTCAATGAAATTCAGCTTAATGACATATGTGACTTGGTCAAGCATGCTGATGCAGCCACATTTATTTTTTACAATTAAAATTAAAGAGTATACAGTCTTTCTCCTGCTAAAAGCTGAAACATATACAGGCTATTTTTGTACCATTTCACAAAAAAGTTTCTAGAGTGTAATTCACTTGCAACATATCAATACTGCAATCTGTATTATTTCTAATTTTGTGGTTTTAGAATATCTATTTGAATTGTTCAGTTAATAACTTGAAGCAAGCCATTCTGAGTAATTGCTGTAAAATGCATAGCAACACTGGAGAAACTTTACACGCAAATCAGTGGGGAAGAGCTCCTATCTTCATCTGTGAATAGTAGCTGAGAGAAGAGTAATTTCCCTTTAGTAGTATTCAATTCTCCCCTCCAACCAAAACTTAAATTTCTGTCACAGAATTTCTCCGTGTCTTTCAGAGTCAGACAGCTGGAGAGGCAGCTAAGACTCCACACTGTGACAGTACACATTTGAACTTCTAAAAACAGTATGTGGAGCCCCAACCAGGATTTGAGGTCAGCATGACTAGTAGGATATGTTAGGCAAGACTAAAGCTAATTTTGTAAAAGAAGGCTGAAATTTTCAGCAACATTGGGATGTCTTCCTATCACCTTCCCTATACTGAATTTTTGAAGACTTCCTACAGCTCTGTCCGGTCCCAAAGTCCCATGTCCTATTTGCACCAGAATCAGCTCTCTCACTATTTGCAGGCTTAGTATTAGCATACTATCTTCTTGTTATTCTCCTTGTGAACTTCTTGCTAAAGCATTTTTCTGATTTAGCAAAATATCAACTAGGAGGGGAAAAAAAAAAGGTTGCAAAGAAGTCAACAGATGATAGGTGAAATCATGGCCAGTGCTGTAGCTCTCGAAGGTAAGAAATGCAGGCACCAAAATGCTATGCAGATTGGGTACGGGCTTACTTATTCTGGTGCTCTCTGTGAGCCATTGCAAAACAACTGTGGATGGAGGGCACAAGTGAGGATATCTTCAAAAATTTCTTTGAGAGAAAATACTGTATAGAAAATAGTAAAAGATTTTTAATTTATGTCTGCAGCTTCAAGACCAGCTACTGCAACCAGATGGAGTTTTGCAAATGTAAATGTAAAAAATGTTAAATGTAGGAAGCTGAACTTCATTGTTTCTCTCTAAATAAGCAACCAAATTGAGCTGCTGACATTCTAGATTCATGATCTCTCCAAATCTAACATAATCCTAATACAAACCACACAGCATCTTGTTAAAATAGACTTGTTAAGATGTGGTTCAAAACTGTTTGGACTTGATGCAAATGAAGGCCTTTTGCAGACAGGTAAATTTGGCCCAAGGCACTGTGAACCTTGAGCCAGGTCCTCATTTCCCCCCAACCCAACATTTCTGCAGCAGCTTCAAGAGAACCCATTAGGAGCATTTTTAGTGACATAAAACAGTGGCAATAAATAATCAAATTCACCAGTACTATTTAAGAATAATGATTAGAGGACAGAGTTAGTGTTGCTGTGTTTTCCAGTGTTAGGTTGGTTTTTTTCCCCTCAGTTTGAGAACGACCCATTTGCAACAGGCCACTGAATACTGTACTTCAGTGCATGTTCTTGACATATCTTTCACACAAAGTCTCCAAACACCTCATAAACATTAATAAATTAAGCTGCAAGAGCAATAATTATTTCAGCTTCGCATTCACAGAACTTAATTTTCAAAGTCTTCCTGAGCATCTGTGGCAGATCTAAAAAGGAAATTGAACCTTCCAATCACTTTGAATTACACTTTGCTGCTAGATCATGCAATCACACAGCACAATTTAATTCACGTTGGAAGGAACCTCAGGAGACCATATTGTGTATCCACCTCCTCAAAGCAGGGCTAACTATTCTCTACAGTAGGCTGCTCATGGCTTCATCCAGACAAGGCTTGAATACTCCCACAGAGGGAGGATACACCATCACTCTGGACAACCTCTTCCAGTGTTTGACCACCTGCATGGGGAAGACCTACTTCTCTTGTCTCCACTCAGCATCTCCCCTTATATAAACTGTGGCCTTTGCTCTTGCCCTGTTACTGTGCTTCTCTGAAAAGACCCTGGCTCGGCTATCCATCCACTTCCACTCAGGCAACAAAGCCTCCACCAAGGCCCAGCTCAGCTGCCTCTTCTCCATCATGAACAAACTCTGAAACACAACCTCTTCTCCCATGCCATGACCACCTTGGTGGCCCTTGCTGGGCTTCCTCCCATTGGTCAGTCTCAGTCTCTCTCTTGTCCTATGGCCCACAGCTGGCCACAGTTCCCTTCTCCGAGAGACCCTCAAAAGCCAAGTGGAGGGGAGGAACCCCTTCCTGGACCTGCTGGCTGTACCTGTGCCAGCACAACCCTGAAGCCAATTGGCCACCTTTGCTGCAAGGCGCACTGCTGACCCTGTTCGGCTTGCTGTAAAATAGCACCCAGGACCTTTTTAGCAGAGTTGCCCCCAGGGAATCACACCCCCAGCCTGTACTGGTGCATGAGGTTATCCTAGCCCAGCACTGGGAGTTCATGTTTACTTCTGTTGGATTTTGTTACATTTTTGTCAGACTATTACACTTTTGTCAAGTTGTTTCTCCAACTGTAAAGCCCCATCAGAAGAGCAGCTGTGCCCTCCAGGATATCAAGTGGTCCCCAGTTTGGCTTCAACATCCACCTGATGAGAGTGCACTCAGTTCCATCAAAGAGGTTGCTAGTGAAGAAGTTAATCAGTATTGGTCCCATCAGAATTAGCTGCAAAATAGCACACAGCACAGACTACCCAATTTCCGTGAAACAGTCATCCACCCTATAGTCTATCCATCCAGCCCATTTTTTCAGGCCAATGACCAGGATGTTACACGAGACCACATCAAAATCCTGGCTAAAGTCAAGGTAGACAACATCTATTCAGCTCTCATAGTAAAAACAAGTAATTTATTCCAAGCACGTAATCAGATTTGGCAGGCAAAATTGCTCCTGATCAACTGATTCTGGCTAGGTCCTAAAATACCTTCCATGAGAACAAGTACCATCACTTTCCTGTAGACTAAGTTCTTCACCTTTATACTTCTTGATAATGGCTGTAACATTGGCCTTTCTCCAGACATCAGGAACATCCCCCAGTGACCATGACCTTCCAGTGAAGACAGACAATAGCTTCATGACAACACTAACAGCTCTCTCAGCAGACTCCAGTGTGTTCTGTCTGGTCTCATGGACCAGCTTATTTGAATAGAACCCAAGTCTATCCTCTCCTACTGCGGCTGCTACCTAGTTTTGCATCTAGGAGGTGACCTAGGAGGCCTGAGAGCAGACTAGCAGTAAAGCCTTAGGCCTCATGAAGCAGTGGGTTCACATTTTCCCTGGTTTTTGTTCTCATTTTTGCTGCTGATGCATTCATAGTAGACATCTTGTCCTGCTCATCCCTCACCAGTTTTGATTCTAGCGAAGCTCTGACCTTCCTCATTCTTCCCCTATGTGCCCAGACCACACTTCTGTGTTGCTCTTTGGTAGCCTGTCCCCACTTCTACCTCCTATCTGCTTCCTTTTTGCATTTAAGCTCAGTCAGGGGCTCATCTGTCATCTCAAGTTCTTATTACAGATTTTCCTCCTGATTTCTTTGAAATCTTACACCCAGTGGCATAATTCCCCTTCACTTCAAAAGAGCTAGAATTTTACCACCCTTTAGAAATTACTGCTATCAACTTTGTCACCTTGATCATAAAATTTTGTTTTGCTGTCACCCTCTATTACAAATAGGTCCTTCTATTATAAATTATTTGTTTGATAGAATTAAGCTACAGCTAAAAATACTACAGTTTAATACACAGTTGCATCTTGTGTCATCTTACAGCAGCAGCCTCCCAAATATGACCTAAACAATTCTAATTCACTGCGACAGTAGATATAATCTTAGTCTTCCACGCAGAATTTTAACAACTGCAAAATGTTTTCCAACAGTCTCCATCATTCAGAAATGCTTTTTTCACTTTTCAGAACTAAAACAGATACATGCAAAGCCTGTAAACTTCTTTCCAACATACCTGCAAAGAGCTGAACATTAAAGACAGAAGAGAATCTAAGAGAATCCTTCTGGAAAGCATCAAGTCCCAAGAGACAGAAAATAATAAAGTTTCATCCACGTTTTTCAGATGACATGAGAAAATTTTCAAGCTTGTTTTTATAACTTCCCAGACAATACATTCATACTCAAACCCAAAACAGTTTGCTGTAGTTTCAAGCACTGTAAATTGGATACGAAAATTGTCAAATACAAAAATGATGTGACAGCAAAGATATGCTCCTATTCAGAAACAGCCTTCACTAGGAAACACAGCAGTTTCTCGTAAACATTGTTTAAGATGATGGATTTGGCAGTATTAGGTTTACAGTTGCATTCAATGACCTTAATGATCTTTTCCAACCTAAATGATTCTATGATGTGAAATATTTTTAAGTGGTTATTTTCATGCATTTAAAAAGTCTTCTTGCAAGCGAAACTGGATGTGTGTTAGATCATTCTCTCTTCTTTCACAATTCAGTGCCAATGAAAACTTGGCACTAGTACTTGACACATCAACATCTATCTCCCACTCTGATCTCCATCCCTGCTTTCTTGCAGCTCTTTCAATCTGATTCACCTTCCAAACCCTGGGACACTTAGGTTCTAACATTGCTTTCCTTCAGGATCATCCCTAACAGCATTTCTTCCAAAAAGCTCAGGAAGAAAATCTTTGTAAGCACCCCAAGGCTCAAACCCAAACCCATGCTATTTTGCTCACTGAAGATGCTTTTGTTTCAACAACAACCCCCTCCCGGCCCCCTCAACCAGGGGATTCTGAACTAACTCTTCCTTTCCTGCTTCTCATAACTATTTCCTCCTCTTCCTAAGAAATATGCTGCAATTATAACAGTATCTCCCACTCTTCTATGATTAAAGCTTACACCCAGCTGTGTATTTCTTTAAAACTCCCTCCCCACTTATTCACATAGGGATGTCTCAGTTCTGGGTAAGCAGATTTTTCCAACACCTTCACAAAGCCTATCACAATTACATTCCTTTGTATATCTTAAGATTTATCTTTGTCTCTCTGGTTGTCACTTCCCCAAGGCAAAGGCAATGTTTTCCCTCAAGTTCTCTTTAGCGCTGAGTATATCACACAGATCATTTTTAATTACCTTTCTGTTCAGAGCCACACCATCTTCACAGTCCAGCACTGCACAATCTACATTCAGTGACGGGATTTTTCTTATCTTCTTTTCATCATCTGCAGGTACATACAGCACAGCTCGCCTGGGAACGTACTTGTGAGATGATGCAAAGTGATAACTAAGCTTAGGAACACCAGCTGGCAGATGAGAATCCACCCTGTAAAGGATATTGTTGGAATTAGATGCTTGGCTACAACACTGTAAAGAATTCTCAACTATATTTTAAAAGAAAAACATTCCTACCTAGACTGTTTGGGTTACGGGTTTGGGGTTTTTTTTTCCCCTTAGGAAGAATCAAGGTAGGGAGGTAACAGTACTACAGTAAATTACAGTAGAAAACTCCTGTTTGAAACACTCAGAACTGAAGAACTCCAAGGGCTGAGGTTATCTGTATAGCTTTAATTATGCTGCTCTTCTGTGTGCTATGGCCAGTACTAAATACAGAAGAGTGGCGGTTGCTTTTTCACCTGTCATACAATTCCTCCACAGGGTGGAAGCTGTGCTGGGAATGGATCAGGACTGCTTTAGGGGGGGAGGCTGCTATTTGCCACCTTTGCTTCTAGAGATGGATGGCATACTGTGAGAGACTCAGGGATTCTGTTTAAAACAAACATGAATTTGTGAAGTTGATTTTGCAACCTTAGTGTTATATCAACAAACATATTTGCATGCAAATTTTAAATAAGCAGAGTGGATGGAGAGGGAAAAGAGAAAAACAGGAACAAAACCTCCATAAAATATGGAAGCTCACCAATCCCAATATGTTCTCTCAGAAGCCTTCAGATCCACAGCACAGACTTCAATCAACAAAGCTCATAAACCCACCTGCATCATCAGGAGATTTTTGGCTGCAGTGCCTTTTAAAAGTTACAAATGCTTTATGCACCATACTTCAGTGCAGGTGTGAGCCTGTGGTGCCACGTGGCTTGAGTGGGTGGCATTCATATGGCCTGTAGGCAGCAGGTTTGTAGCAGTTTCCACCCTGTGCTGACATTCCCAGTGAGAAACCAGCTAAACCACCCCAGGCATGAGCCAGGATGGTGTGCTTTGAGGCAATGTGTCTGCTGGGGAAGGCTGCCCTCAAGTGCAGTAGGGAGCTTGCTTTACTCCATAATTACAAGCACAGAGAAATAAATTGCAGAGGGTGCCACTGTGTTTCATGGCCTTCCAGAAAAAAAAAAAAAAGCCAACCAAAAAAGGCCTTGCCTACTCCTGTTCCTCCCCATTTCACACTGTACCCCTTAGTCCTATTCTGCTACATCAAAATGAGGACAAAATAATACAATTTTCCTTCATACTAAGAGAACAAGTCACTATGCCACAAAATAATCCTACCATATAACACCATTATGCATTATCATGTATATTATTCAGCACTTAGAATAATGCAGTGTTTCTGTAGCACCATGCTGAACATGTCATTATCGCATCATGTCAGGGACCCATGCATTTTCCTAGGCCCCTCTTAATAATGCTTCCCAAGTTGCTACACTTGGATGACACATGGCTCACATGCACATGGGGTTTCTTCAAAGTGAACATGACTAACCCTCTCAAACACTTGGAAATGAGTTCAGTCAATCTAAATCAGAGCCAATGTGTTGTGCTGCTTACAGACCACTTTGACACTTGCCTTTCTAAGCTAACCACATTGAAGAGCCCTCTGTTCCCCTAGAGTGTTCACCCTAAAAGCTGAACATAGGTCTCGGGTTAAAAATATGAAGAAAGCTTTTATCACATTTTACCTCAATAAACAAAATTGAAAAGAATAGCTATTCTACTATCTCCTCTGGTGGGTCTCTGAATGTGTAGGGCCCTGCGTGGATGCACTTTATCAGACCACAAAATCCCACTGCCAGACTATTCTTTGTAATGTGACTGGTAATGCTTAATTCAGCCTGAGAAATAGGGCAGCTTTGCTGTTAAGCAGAAATGACCCATTATTTTACTACAAGTGTCAGTGCTACCCTGGTTAATAAGTCGTCTTCGTATCTGTCTGTGACAGCTTCAAGACTTAGGTAGTGGAGGTCCTGACCACCTGGAGAAAAGCAACTGAGAACCACTTAGTCTCTCCTAAGTACCCTCTTTGTCCCTCACCCACAAACCTCTTCACATCCCCTACTTCATGTTGAAGTGGGGATGGCAACACAACTTGTGGCAACTCAAGTGGCTGCTAGTTAAATCCACTTAATCCCATTTTCTTCCAGTAGTACACTTTGGGAGAGCAAGGAGGAGGTGGAAGAGTGGTTTATCTCAAATGGAAAGAGGAGGGTCTTTTTTCAGTCTGACACAGAGGTCAGTAAAGAAGTCTGCAGTCCTCCACAAAACACATATGAGGGGACAAAGGTGATTAGATTCTATTCTCTTTCTCTGATGGTTTCAACCCTGCGGTTCCCAAAGGCACAAATGAGGGAAAGAGCTCAGTCCCTTAATAGTTAACTGCAGCTTAGAGCCAAGCAGGCCCTGAAGCACCCTTAATGTCTGCCTCTCACCAACCTCCAAGCCACCAGAAACCTGATAGATGTGGCTAACACCACAATCTTAGAGGATGTTTGAGATGAGATCTAGCTCCTGTCACACAAGTTTCCCAGGATTTCTTCTGGGATGTTATCAAACCATGGGCTGTTTCCCTCTCACTGCTGCAGCCCCCCAAAGGTAGCATAGCTCTGCTCTACATACCACACAAAACAACATGCAGTATAGTGTAGGTAAAACCATAATTACCTGCAGACCAGATCTAATCAAGAATCGCTGCTGAGATCTATGAAGTTCCATTTAGCTGGGAGAGCAGTATGATTTCCTCAACAACCCACCTAACTCCAAAGAAGTAGTAGGTTTAATCCTTTAAAATACCATCACCTAAATAGGCTTAATGTCAGAAATAGTATCACCTGGTGATTATTGGTATGTCCTCCTCAGCTGAGCAACTTTGTAGCCACATGTGCTCAAAACACAAGGTTCTTAGGACACAGATTATCACACAAATATACTCCCAATGTGTCAAATTATTAGTCTTATGGAACATTTTAGCAGTTGAAGGAGCTATATTTTTTTCAAGAGGTATGGCCAGAAAAAAAAGACAATGCACAGGAGGAACTGGTGTCAGTGGACAAATACAGCATCCTTCTCTTTCAAAACAAAGAGCTCTAGAAAAGTACATGTAAAATAAGAGTTTTCAACAGTATGGTTAGGTGTGACCGCCGTAAATGTTTTCATATGCTATTATTTGACATATATTTCTAAAAAATCACCTTCTGTTCTCACTGTGCATTTCACTTGAATAGTCATGTTTTATGTTCTATAATAACATGAAATGCAGAGGAAGATGTGGATTTGTTAAAAAATCCATCTGCCCACAGACCTTTTTTAAACAGTGGCAAGGCCCAAGGTGCTATGCATATGAGCAGATAGCTACTGTGGTAGAAAACACTATCCTGATTATCTTGACTTCTGTAATTTTGGTAGAATAAAACTATCCCCAGCAGTTATATTTTTAGGACCAAAAAAATCCACAGAGCACTGCATTCTCAATTATATTGTTATCTCCATGTCATAAAGAGGAAGAAAATCTTACATGTGTTTCCTTGCTGCAAGTATTTTAATGATTCAAACTCATTAGTCGCTTGACTATGTCTTAAACTAAACACATGGACATTGCCAAGTAAATTTGCTAAGACAAGGTTTCTTCCTTTAAGCATTGTGAGTTAAACAAGGACTAGGCTATTGGGTAATGCTCACGAAATTGTTTTACAGCAGCATATTTTTATTCATAGCTCTAGTGGCATGCTGAATGCTCTTGGGTCTCGGAAATGAAACTAAATTTCTTTGGCAAACGTAACACTACTAAAGTCTTCATTAAATATGTAAAAGTAGTTGGCAAGTTAAAGTTACTCAAGATCCTCTGAGAACTGTTTTACCCAAGAGGAAGTAGTTCATCCTCAGGAAGGAGAAAAGAAAGCCTTTTTGATTACAGAGAGACATTGCACTTTGCGGTGCCAGCCATACAATCTGACTGCAGCCAGTGAAATTACCCCAAATTATACACATTTCCCTGCTGTAAACTGCATTTTCACATTCCAGTGCTATTCATACTCACACATATACTTAACTGCACACACCTGTGCGGTCTCATTGGAGCCAACAACATACAGCTCACAAAGCAAATTACTCCCACAAGTGATTTTCAGGATCAGCACTTTAACCTGCACCTCTGTTCCTTGTTTATTTGCTAGATCAATTCATCTCTGGAAGAGATGCTACACTATGATCTGCCTAACGGATGGAAAAATATCCATCACTCAACAGGCCAAATCTCTCCCTCTACAATCCAAAGTGTCAGCAAGCATATCCAAAGAACATGTTTAGACATTTGAATAAAAACATTTGGAAAGCTGGATAATTTCCACAGTATCTATTTCTGAGCTGTATGCACGTAACTGCATACCAATCACAATCCTGGATATCTGCCATGGTGTGGCAGAAGGAGAGAAGTGACCCAGGACCTAAGGCTCCCCTGAACACAACCCAGCTAATGTAGCAAAAGCTCCTACAAATTATTTCTCTGACATGTGCAAAACAAATCCCAGAGTAAATATAATGGTTTTCTTATGTCGAATTTACTAGGGAGTAGCTCACAGCCACACACAATCTGCCAAAGACAAAGGAAACTTCTACAAAATTACAAAGCCCTGCAATTTGCATAGTAATTCTTTCTAATTAAGAAAAGAAGATATAAGTTGTTTGTTATAAACATCAGCAGGCCCTGTGCAAATACGAAGGGCTTGCAGCCGAGCTGAGTATTTGTCAAATCAAAGCGACTCGCCGGAGAGTTTTATTGGTACAGCTGCAGTGCATGCATTTTATCACACATGCTAATAATCCTGGTTATGGCACTAACATTTTAATCATTTGTTCTGTGGGCTTGTTTCTCAAACAATTAGCACTAATGAATGGCCAAAATACCTCGGATCATATATGTCTAATTGCAGTCAAGAGCGGTTATTGTCCGCATGTACATTTCAATTCACCTCTGGGGATAATGTTTGTTAATTGTATTTCTTTATATTGCAAGTGAAAAAAGGCTGTTCACTCAAAAAGGGACTAAGTGTTCTCTTCTTTCCCTTTGTTCCCACAAGAAGCTAAAGTCACTTCAAGAGGCACTTAATCCCATCATCCATGGTTACAATTGCCTTACAGCATCAATCAAAAAGAATCTGAAGTAAAATGATGCAGCTATATTGTGTAATTAAAAGCAATTCAGGTAGTTATTGCTTGGGGCATTTTCCAGGTCCAAATACTTAAAATGGCACTGTGGGGATGCTAAATACTGTAGTGTTTTAAATTTGGTCAACTACAATATCTCACAGAGAAAGGGGAGGAATATGCAAAAAAAAAAAAAAAAATCTCCTAGTGTGTATTGTAAAGCAAAAGAAAAGAGGAGGAACAGCTAACGTTTGAAGTGACAAAATCTACAAGTCTCCATATAAAAGGGAAATAAAAATATCAAGAAGAGAGAAAAGGAGAGGAAAAAGAAAAGGGCAGCAGTTTTCAAGGAAAAGAAATTCCCCGCAATTGTTAAAAAGTTAACATGTGAAAAAATGCTAACGTTTCCTCGCATGGAAAACAAAAGCTCATGTCAGAAGCTTTGCCATCAGAATACAGGTCCCTGAAATCTCAGCACTTTCCTAGTGGAAATAAATCTGAGACAAACCAAGTAGTTCTTCTCTAGGAAAAGAAAAAGACTTAGGTTAAAAAAGAAGAGCTATGATATTTACTTCTGAATAAAGTCAGAACTTCCTGAGGGTACTTTACCTAACAACTGCCACTAACTCTGATCCAATTATGCTAAAATGAAAACTGATGGGTTATCAACATATCAAACACTCTGCTTTACATTTTGATTTCTTCCTTTGTTCCAGACTCACTAAGGTCATTTCCCTGACCCTCCAAAAACTAATTAGGAACCCCCCCCCAAACTTAACCCCTCGCCTGGGCAGGCAGAAGCCACCAGCTCTGTGGCTTGAGAAGTCTTGACAAGCAGATTTCCTTCCCCGTCAGAGCGTCCTGGAAGAGGCTTTGTCTGATTTTAAACTCCCTCAAAAAAGCTGATACAATCTTGCACCCGTGTAACATGGAGATTAATTCCCCTGAAGCTGATGTGAGCCACACAGGTATATATCAAATTGGTCCCCGTCCCTCAAGTTTGAAGAAGGTGAAAGAATAAACCCTAACACTTTCACAGCATCCTTAGGGAGGCTGGCAGGCAGCACCCAGCCACGGGGACTGAGCGCGGTGGGCTGAAGCAACACTCCCAACAACTCAGTGAATTAAGAAATTTAACCCCCGTTAACAATCAGCGTTGGCTATCAAAAGGGACAGATTGGAGGGGGTCACTCCCTCGAGAGTGGCTGCCTGCTGGAAAAACTGTAGTGGGGAGAAATGAAAAAGGGGTTTCCATGTGACCTTTCGCAAGCACTTGCTCCAACTGATCAAGACACACTGCAGTATCCCAAAAAAAAGAGAGGCGAATCACATGGGGAAGAAGAGCCTCACTGGTAAAAAAGATCACAAAGCAGAGAATGTGAGCAAAACAAGCAGTTTAGGGTTTAAAAGGAGACTATGTACCAAATCCAAAGTTGCTGGCACACCCTTTTAGGAAAAATATGTATCTTCAGTTGCTATTTACAAGTTTTTCCTGTCTTCAGTAAATAGATGTAAGTCATATAACCGGACACCAGAGAAAACATCGAATACAAACCAGGAACTTAGTGACAAAGGCTTAAAATCCTGGACCACTAAGCTATAAAATTATAAAAGGCTATCATAGGTTAAATAGTTAACCAAACTTTCTCCTCCCACCAGCATTAAACATAAAAAAGAGACCTTTTATTTACCCCACTATGTTCTTTCAACTACATTTGACCCTGTTGTTTTGGTTCACTCTGAGCTCCACCATGCCTCGAATTGCTTTGACTGAAGATCAGGGTTTCTATTTTTCTTTTCAGTTCAAAATGACCAAATTAGATAGCAAGGACAAAAAGAACGACCAAAAAAAAAAAAAAACAAAAACAAACCACAAAATCAACCCCCCAAAACCCAAACCCAAACAAACACCCCCAAAAACCAGAGAAACCACAACCAAAACAAACACCACTGCCTTCTCATATTACTAACATCTTATGTTTTTACGGCAACAAAAATAGTCCTTTTGTGAGGAAGAGGAGAGTGCTGTGGCTCTTCACTTTAATAAGGGAATTTTTCAAGAGATTTAAATGATGGCTTAGGGTGACAAGGGCTGCTGCTTCCTACTAATGGCAACAGGCTGCTTCTCTCAGGCAGTCTGTGTGTGTGTGTTTGCTATCATCCAAGGTTAATTGGTGTCCTGTCTTGTGGAGCTTTAACATACGTGACATACAGTTGAGGGTTCGCTCCCTTCCTTACAGGATGGATAACTCTGAATAGCTCCTCATGCCCATAAAGTATTCCCGAGCTAAGCTGCACCTTGCTTTGCTTTTACCATTAGCAAAGTTTCTGGCTCCTTGGGATGCTTGCTGCTGCTTCATCAAACTCTCATCTCTACAGGGCAATGGAAAAGCACTCTGTTTCTCATACATTTGCTTTCCCGCGTTAACCAAAAGAAGATGTAGTTAAGATAACAATGCAATTCCATGTTTTCCTAAAGATAAATAAACATAAAACCTAAATATAAACACATTTGAAAGTTTAATTTTTACAAGTAATTTTTAAGTGTTTTCATGTATTTTACTAATGTTGTTTCTAAGTTGCATTTTTTAAGTCCACAATACTGTAAAGAGATTTTGCAGAATTTTGTTTAGCTATATATATTCCCAATAGAAGCTCTTGTATTACACATTTTTTACAGAATTGCAACTAGCAGCTGCAATAGAAAATTACAACACATTTTAAATAACAAAAACATCCCACAATAAAGATCAAGATTCAGTACAATATTGAGAGGTTGAGAAAGGACTACACACAAAATTAGCCTTTTTAAATACTTGCATTAAGAAGAGATTACTTTGGATGTATGACATCAATGTATGATTCATTTTGGTTTATCACTGTTGTGCACAAACCAATATGCACTAAGCGTGCTAAGAGCTGTGCAACACAAAGGAAAAAGCAGGGCTTCTGAGTTCAAGCATCTTCCAGTTCAGGAGAATCAGGCTCATATCACCATCAAGCTGTCCAGCAGCATCCCATGCTAAACTCTGTCTGAGGAAGTGAATATATAAAACCCACAAATCTGTAACGGTTGCACTTTTATGGAGTCAGACTCATGTTGATGGGCTCTGCAGAAAGGTTGAACTTTGAGGAGACTCTTCATCTCACTGCAAAATGACTTGTGCCTCTTTCAATTCTCCTCTCCAGCTCACCATTGGGCACTTGCCTTCCTACTATTCTGCCTCAATGTTTTCACACAAACCAACTCTGCACCCACCCACATTCTACATACATATACCCCAAAACTGATAACAGTGTTTGGACAGAATTTCTTTTCTCTCCAAACATGTTTTTCCTCTCTTTTCTTTCCCACTCCCCTCTCTTCCCTCCACGCCAGTGCCCACACCAGGAGACAGGGAGCATCCCCACCACTGAGCTCTTTCAGCTCCTGCCTCCGGTCCAGCTGTGTGTGTGTTGGCTAAATGCTGCAAGGTCAAGATCGAGACCAGGATTCGAAAATTCAGTGCTAATTACTGTGATGACAGTTTGAGTCCCAAACAGTGAAAGCCTCCTGAGCAGTTTAGGAGAGGGCTGCTAACGAGCTATATGTAAAGTCAGAAACAGGCACTTGATAAAATCAGACTGAATAAAGTGCCATTCCTGCCTGTTAAACGACCTTGTTGTAACAGAGAGCCACTATGTTCACTAGAGCCTGTGCAGGTTACATATCCATATTTGCACAGTGTGAGAGAAAAGGAAAACAGTACGGTCCTTAAAATCAGTTCTGATACACATCTGAGTTAAAATAAAATTACACTAAAGATGTGACTGAGAATATTTAGCAGAAGAAGATGAATTAAGTGTCAACACGCTGTTGCTGAAGAAGTCATGAGAAAGAAGAAATTTGTCACCCACTTTGAGTCTTTCAGAATTTCTGGGCTTTTATGACAAATCGTAATTTTGGTTGAGGTGAGGATATTTTACAAACTGAGGTTCCCTTCCTATTTCTGAGAATTTGTTGCTAAATATGCCATATTTTATCCTGATTTGTGATTTACAGCAGTCTTCGCTTAGCCAAAGCACAAACAGCTTGATGATTCCTGTACTTAGAAATGTATGCAAATTATGCTACTAAACAAAGCACAGTCATTTTCATTATGTAGGAAAACCAAAACAATATTGCAGTCTTCTCTGCACTTTGAGATTGCTCCTGTAAACCCACTCGAGCATGTGCTTAGCCCAGAGAAATCAAAAAGACTAGTCAAACACTTAAAATTAACCATGTGTTTTAGTGCCTGCAGGACTGGGGATTAATTTTGGATTATGAAACTGTTTCATTTCTGTGTGTTCTTAGACTACACATTGGCCAACCTGCTATTTTCAGGCTTTGGCACGGAGACTTGTGCGAAATTGAGACTTAGATGCACGCAGATGCAATCCAGCTAGTGAATATCTTTTAAACAATATAAAGATGCTCAATCTCAGCTGGGGAAAAAAACCCTGCATGATATTTTCAGAATAAGTTTAAAAGCCAAAATATGATTTATGTTTAGCTAAGCATTATTTTGTAGAAGAATTATTAGGTAGAAGAATTACTTTGTATTAAACTGAAGTTATTCAGGATGGTTTCTGTTAGAAGTAACTGAGCAGTGAAGAACAATTTAGCAAGCAATTAGTAAATACGAAACCGCTGAAGAACAGAACTATAAAACTAAAATGCACTGCAATTACACTAAAAAAAGCGCTGTAATTACATCAAAGCTGATGCAATATGACAGAAAAAAAGAACGAATGCACAATGCTATTAGTTCAACAGCAAGTGTAGCTACACTAATTGAAAAGGAACTGTTCTCTGCTTTTGAATACAAGCCTGGTGGAAATTTAAAAATATTTCCTAAATGGACAATAAAGAAAAAGGCTTGCAAATCCCACAGTGCTCCAGGCAACACTTAACTTTGGAAATGTCCACAGGCAGAAATACTACCCTGCAGTATGGCTCAGGATGGCACAAACAAGCATCTGTGTTTATTTTTTAACAAGTCAGATTTATAAGAGCAATGAAATCCTTAACATAAGCATTTTATACTGATGTGATATGGACTTACTGTTTTAACCAGCTTTTTAACTAACTCCACAAGTTAATAAAGGCAACTACATGAATCCTTACTGCCTACACATTAAAATAAGAAAAACATTCATTAAGCAATATCCAGACTGTTTTAATTACAGGAATATCACTCTTATTTGTAGTATAATGTTTGTTAAGTACAGTAAAACATTTTCTTAAAATGCCCTAGAGGCAGTTAAACTCTTGATTAGCTATAAAAAAAAAATCTCCCTGAACTTCAATCACAGGAGTTAATGCCTACTGCAATGAAATTCCAGTACTTTTAATCATACAAAAATGTCATATGTAAATCTTATTAACCATGAAAACATTATATAAGACCAAATGATTTTTCTATGCTGCTATCACTACTCCATGTTAGCAAAAATGTAGGAATCTTTCTTTCTCTGACAGTTGTGGTTCTAACAATAACAAGCCCTGTCCTATTTCCTTGGAGAATAAAATCAGCTGAAAAACAGAACTTATCTTATTCATTTCAAAAGAATGTCCCAAAATTCTGACTTCTATATTTTCTACCTTCAACTATGCCCCTGTTCAATTATCCAGAGATAAAACATACAAAACTAGTAGCAATGGTGGGACTAAACAACTTTATGGAGACTGCAGAACTTTCTTGTTCTCCAGTAAATAAACACCTGGCAAAGCTTTATTATCCAATAATAAAAATTATTTTTTCTTCTGTCTTTTTCAGTATGTTACAATAATCATTATTACTACTGCTTTTGTACAGATGACAATCAAACACCTACATTTTCTTCAGTATTTATCCTGCATCTGCTCATTATTCCATACATCTATTGAAAAAAAATCTGTTGAATTTTTGTTTGCTAACGACACTAAGAATTCAAAAAATTATGCACAACATGATGCATTAAAAACTACAGCATTTTGAAAGTGCACAATGAAATCTTATTTCCTCATTGTTGTGTCCCCGGCTTTGTATTTTCAAGCTTTTGCCTGCAACAGTCAAAGCTAGAAAATTTCTTTAAAAGTAAAAAACAAAAAATCAAAGGTGATATTTTGGGAAGCCAGGCTTAAAGGAAATACCAAATATTGTGAAACTAATGACAAAAAGGTGAAAAGTGTCAATTCATTTTGATCTCGCTCATAGGCAGCTGAAGGATATTTTTATTACATGGAAACAGGTATGCCAATCCGTAACTCAGTAGTGACCCTCCAACATTGTCTCCTCTGTAAGATCAGTGAACTAAAAAATGGTAAATTTAGCTCCCACCAGCTTCTTCAGGCTCAGCATCCCTCTGGCCACTGCATTCCCCTCAGTGAGTGATAAGCCTTCGTGTGGTGCTACACTGAAAGGGACAATCCCCTCACCCTACTGAACTAGTTGGTTGGGTACTGCCACCCTCATGTGTGCACATTTGGGGTGTGGTCAAAGCCCCAGGTGCAGCCTCCAAGGGGGAATTTAGCACTAACTCTCCTCCTGACTTAGGCAGTTCATTAAGCACCTTGAGGAGGTGAGCATACTCAGAGGAGACAAACCCCACTCAGAGATGTTCACAGTGGAGAACTGTTTAGAGGGACACACTGGTCATATCATCATAGCCTGTCTTACCACGAATGAACTTTGCTGTGTAAGCAAGCTCAAAGACCATAAGGTGCTGGACTTACCTGAGAAGATAATATGAGCATGTGATGGAGGAAAGATGGTGGCCAAAGGACACATTTAAATGCTAAAAGAAGAAGCCTGCTATAGAAAAATCCATTTCTAAGCTACTTTTATGATTTAATTATATAAATATTTTCACAGAACTCTTCAGATGAGCTTTGCCACATCCCAGGAGACTCAGCAACCAGTCATATAAGCATGGCCTCCAGGTCCCCACTGCAGATCCCCCACCTAGTATGTCCGATCCCATTTGATGGTCGGTCAGTCACTCGTGAGGGCACTATGAAAAAATCATCATTATCAAGAGTGGAAGAGAGGTGAGGTGAAAATCAACTTCTCTGCAAAACAGTATGATTTCATTCTCATAAAAGAAGTCGAATTATCAGCTAGCAGCCCCTTTTGGGGCACTGAGAGCACCTGATGGACTTTGCTCTGTGCAAGTGCAAGTGCAAGCACTTGTATTACACGCTCTGTGGGAGTTTCTTATCTGTATTTTCCAGGTGAAATTACTCGTGCGGTTGTGATTGCTATAGCATATGTTTAGCATGGCCAGTGAAGACACAAAAAAGCCAACTGAAACTTAGGTAAAGCTCAAGAGTCAAAGTTGCTCTCCTCCCCAACAGCCTTGTATCACAGGATCTCCCTTTTCCTCCAAACACCTCAGTTCTGTTAAATGTGGATTTCCTACCTCACTACATGGCAACACACAGCATCATCATCTGTCCCCCTGTCTTAAACCCAAATTTTAGAAAACAGCCCTGTTTCTAATGGGTGCCTAGAGGGGAGGAAGGGTTGGACATGGCTGAGAGGGAAGGGAAGAGAAAGGCAGACAGGATCAGTGAGCACATAGCTTGCTCAGGAGCACTGCAAAGAAAAAATTCTTCCAGACAGCCCCAGTTTAAAAGTGAAGAGGCTTTTTTTCCTCTAAATTCTTGACACTGGCTGTTCAACATTTATTAAAAACAAATGAAGAAGAAAAATACCCTGCTTCCCTTGCAACCTGCACAAATAATGAAAATGGCTTTTAGTTCATAATCATGATATAAAATAGATAAGCAAAAGTCCTGGATTCCACAAAAATTAAAATCTGTAAAGAGAAATAGGATTAGGTGTACTTCCATGTAACAGTTTTTATGACATGTAAATGAGCAGCTGTGTTTCTCTAAGTAAGTTTATAGCACTCCATATCTGTATAAAAACGGAAGAACATACAGACTCTTTGAACTCACTGATACATAACCTTGTAGGAAAAAAGTCCCTGTGAAAATGTATAAAGGCATTACTTGGTTTTCTTTCAAAAGTCTTCTTTAACAACCTCTGCCATGAATACAGGCTCAGACTTAAGGAAATGGGGTAATTAGATGACATACGTATTTTATCCTGTATTGAATAAAGAGAAAATTATTCCATTACTGTATCTGCCTACTTTTTTTGTTTGTGCATCATTTTAGATATACTTTAGTACAAAGGTGAAATAATATCGCTGAGATATGTTTTAATTCTGTGGTGCATGTCAGTAGCCTGTACTAATACTAAAAAACAAAATGCCTCTCTCAAAGTTTAGATTATACATATGGAAGTTGAATCATTCGAAGCATCAGTTTTAGTCTTACATCACTCCTTGTTTGTCATCATCTCTTTTCTTGCTGATAGGAAGAATGTGATGGACATTTCAGTTTTTATCTTCTTGAATAACAGTTTAGTTGAGCTAGTGTTTCAGTAATGGCAGGATTTGTTGTCAGAGACTAGCATTCAGATGAACTGGGAAAAAATTGTGGCATATTCACTCTCTTCTCAAGAAGATATCCAGCAGTCAGTCTTTCCTCCTTTTTTGGGTTATTTGAGTTTAAAGGAGAAAATATAAATTCTCACTAGCTCTAGGTGCAAGCAAGAACAAAATTGAAGACACTGGACAGCACAATATTCCCACTCTTAAGGTTTTGTTTTGGCTTGCAACCACAATAGTCAGAGGAGAGCATTTTTTTAACGTATGTCTGCTTATGTTTATATACGTATGTGCTTGTATATATATCTACACATACTATTTATTTATTTATGCACATATAAAGGTGCATATACAAATATGCATATATGTACACATGTATGTGTATGAAAAGACCCAACAGGCATAGTACAACAATAGCATGTAACAATGGAAAGCGGCAAAAAGAATTATCTTCCATAAATCCAAGAAATAATAAAACTGTTTTTTTCCACAACTTTTAGTCTCAAATATTCATTATACTTTGCTGGAATAAATTGCCTTCTCAAGCAATGCCATCAGAGTAGGAATTCTCCTGTGAAATATGAAGTCTCCCTAGGAACCTACATACACTAGACTGAAGGTTGCTCTACCATTAATTATTGATGACAGTACCTTGCTTTTGCAACGCTTGTGGTCTTTGCATCGCACACTTTGTATCCACACACTGTGGGCATCCTACATACCTTGCAAGCATAGGTTTGACCTGAAGATTTACAGCAGCAGATGTCTCTCTCAGCCAAAGGAGCTCCACCCCTAACATTACTGCTTTCAGTCTTTGCCACATCCCTACCAGAACAAAGCAAGCAACCAAGACTCACACAAGTGACACTGCTGCCTTTTTATCTTCTGGAGCTCAACATTTTTAGCCATAAGAAAGTAAAATGACCTCATATCTTCAATCCTTGTCCCTCCTCAGATTATTTTGGAGGGCAAGGGGGAAATCCAGGGTTTGTTTCATCACTACTCTACCACTATAGGTTAATAGGTGAGAAGAAAGACAACCTTTTGGCTAAAATAGCGAAAGACACTAAACTACACTGCAAGAGGAGGGGAAGACTAATTTCTTTCTTCCCTTTTGAGGAGCAGCAGGGCAAGGGTGGGCATTCCCTCACCATGATAATCTTCAGAGTCTTTTCCAATTAAAATGATTCTATGAGCTGTTCTCTACCCCACTGCTGAGGCTGCACAGCTCCTGTGCCCAGGCTAGGCTATGAAAACCACAGCTGAGCCCTTTGCAAAAGAGAGTCAAGTTCTTTGTGGAAACACTAAAGAGAGGCCAGTCCCTGGGAAGACTTCCATGCCCATCTTAGATATCTGAACCAGAATGGATATGTGTTTAGGCTGTTTTATATAGCTTTGGAATAGCTGAAAGGCAATTGCCACCACTTTCAGTGCTAGAGTTGTATTTAAATAATTTCTTTCACTATATATTACAACAACTATTTCTTCAAAGGAAATGTTGCTCCATTGCTTGATGTTCCTGATGCTCTACAAGGTAAGTCCCATCATTTAGTATGCTCAAAGAAAAAAAAATAACCTGCTACAATCTGTCCTGATACCCTGCTTTTCCTTTCAACAAATACAGTTATGCTTTCAGATCTTTTAAAGATTTGTTCTCTGTTCCTGTCCTAAGCAGATAAAATGTAAAATGTTTTCCCACCATGACAACAGTCATGCCTGCTAAATTGAGTGTTTCAAGGATGTTGCTAGATTTTGATCCACAAAAAGGATATTATAAATATTAGTAGGTGCCTTTATTCATGCCTCAGGAGCTTATATTAGTTGGAAAAATTAATAACCAGTAGTTATGTTTTATATGATTTTAGATATACTAGTCTCAACTACTAGATATACTGTTCTCAAATTATTCTGTTTATTATTTTCTAAACTCTTAAAAAGTGCTGCCTATTACACAGAAAGTGAACAGGAGAGAGGTTCTAGACCAGGGTAGATTGAATTACGAAGTGAAGATACAAGAGCCTGGAGAGACAAATAAGGCTTCAGGTGGCTGCAGTATGTTGATTGCTCTGTTACTCGACTGGACGTGTGTACACCTTGATTCAAAATACACTTTTACTACCCTATATACTTTTTGCATTGGTTGGAAACCAGCAACCAACGAACCAATGTTTAAACTAGCACAAGGAGTATTAGAGTGGCTTTAAATGCAGGGTAGATGGAGGATGTAAGGCTTCTCATGTTTGAGGGCCAGTAAGGAAGATTAAAAAGCATCTGCAGGAGGAAGAAAACAAAAGGGTAATTTTAGGCTGCAAGAAGTCAGGTCTGGCAGAGGGATGAGGTAAGAAAAAAACAGGATCTGGGTGGTGTAGACATGAAATTCGAAGCCAGCAACATGCAACTGGCTGCTCTATAGGTGTCTCAAAGCAAGAGAGGCAATCCTGGACAGCCAGCATCCAGCAAAGCAGGGTAGCCCAATCAGCCAGCAGAGGGGTGACAAATTCATAGGGTCTCAGAGAGATAGCCCCCAAGCACCCAAGGGAGGAATGGGTTTTGTGCAAGTGGCAAGGCAGACAACGTCAGGATGTAACCTTAACCAAACCACCACAGGAAAAGATGAGGGATGACTGGGGAGGACTGTGGGAAAGATTCACAAGGACATGAAGCAAGACTGTGAAACAGAAAACAAGCCACAAACCAGGGATGAAAAAATGGAGCCATGGTAGGTATTCACTGAGAAAGTTGGAAGAAAACTAAGTCAAAAGCAAGATTAGAAGATTAAGATGAGGATGTAATTAAAAAAAAAGAAGCAGCAGTGGACAAGTTCAGTAGAGATTTTAGTGAGGGAAGCATCAATGAAAAACAGGGACTGAGGATCTCTTGACACAGCATCAGAGACAGAGACAATGTATTAACTCAGGGCAGCCAGCTGCATCACTTAAGGAAAACAAGGGTAGCATGGTGTAAGTCTTTGAGGATAAAGCACTGGAAAGGGGAGTCAAGTATGTGTAGTACAGGGGAGGAGGAGGAAGCAAAAAGGAGACAGCAGGATCTTGATTCAACCAAGTAGCAGAGCACAATGTGAAGAGTTTGAACACTCTAATAATATCACTTGACCAAGCACCTTCCTGAATCAGGGCCTGATATAGAAACCTTCCAGTCAAAGACTGGAGAATAAATGGTGTAAATCACACAGAATAAATGGTGGCTCAGCATGCAGAATGGAATTGATATGGAAACTTTGGTACTGACCCCAGAAGTAGGTAGTTCTTCTAAAATCCTCTAACTGACATATCACTTCACTTTGCAGGGAAAGCAGAAAAATGTTTTTACTTGCTGTACACACTGATTTCCTGCACACTTTAATCCCGATCATTTTAATTTAGGTTTCTACAGTTTTGCCAGCACTTTATGTTATATAAAAATAAAGTAACTTCAGCTCCCTGTGATGCAGTGTAACCAAATGAACCTCTCCCTTCAGTAGCCAGAACTGCATCCATTAAATGTGTGAAATGCTAAAGGTAACAGTGGCCAACAAGAGAAAATGAGGCAAAAAGAATTTAGACCAACCTCGGGAACCAGTTTGCCAAAATTATGGGTAGATGCTAGGGGAAAAGGACAATTAATACAGGGACAGATGGCTAAGCAAAAACAAAAGCCATTATCTAAAACCTGGCTAAGGAAAGCTTAGCAACTGATTGTTTAACAGAAGCAATTAAAGAGCTTGATTCAGTATAGTACCATCAATAGTTTAGATTCTAAGAAGTAAGAAAATGGAGGACTTGCTGCCATTTGTGGTAGTATCAGATGCTTGCTGTGCTCACATTAAATACTAAGGCACATGCATTTCATACATAATGGGCATTTCTTATCCCCATTAGAAGGCGGATTAAAAAATACAAACAAACTTTAGACCAATAATTAAAGGTTTAGTGGCTTGTCAAGTCTTACAAAATCATAACAGGGTTCTGCGAGCAGTCTGCTGCTCACAAGATCCTGCTGAACTACAACAGTCTTCCCCTCCCATCCTGATTTCTCCCCCAACACATGCACACATATAGTACTGGAAAATCAGACTTGGACAAGAAGGCCAGCACTTTGGCTGTATGCTCACAGGTGTGAAGGGTTACTCTAGAACAGCAGAAGTACTTTCTGAAGACGCCCCATCTATGCCACCTTAGCTGATGGCCACCATGGAGCAAGACTTCAGAGAAAAGCATGGGAAACTACCAGAGTAACACAGGGGAGATATATCTTAAATGTGCTTAGCATTGTGCCAGGATAAAGATCTGCAACCTCTGGCAACTCTTAGCAGAGAGAGGGTATAGCACAGGCTAGTGCAGCTTTGACAGCCCAGTGGCATCACATCAAGTCCTGGGTGTCCTGCAGTGCTCTCGGCCATGAAGCCCATGTAAGGCTGCACCAGTGGGAGACACTGCGACTCTCTGTGCTGAGAGCGGGCATGAATATTGTACAGTTAAACCACTCTGCCCTGTACACCAGAAAATCAGCTCCACACAAATGTCTGAGTCTCTGCCTGCAGCCTCAGTACAAACATTGCTCTATCAAGGCAACACGGTATGAAGAGTTGCACAAGTCATGAAAATGTAGCCTTCCATCAGCTTTATGCAGCACAAAATGATGGCCAAACCTCTCCACTATCACTGGCTCATAGGAACAGTTTGAAACAACAGTTTGAAACATACAAGTAAGAGTTCTTTTTCTATACTTCCCCAGTACTCCAATTATGTTAGTAACAACTGACACTCATTGTTTCAACATATCACATCTCCATGGAGGCAGCATCAGTTTGCAATAAAGGTTTCTCTAAGAAAAGAAACAGCTTCTTAATTTTTTTATTAGAAAAAAGTTAATAATTACAGGAACACTGACAGCGTTGCTATAGTTACGACTATATCAGCCTTTCACTTACAACTCCCCGTTTTCAAGGGTCAATAACTCAGTTGTCAAAAATCCCACTGGGCAGAAGCCTGACACACATCTTAGACATACATTAAACAAAAGCATAAATAAAAATCAGCTGTTTCACACTTGTGAACATTTTGATTCAAACCAGTCTTTCCAGGTGATATTTTGTGCATCTGATAGTAGGTTTTAGGGTTTTTAAATATACTTTCTGGCAGGCTTATTATGGCCTTTCGGATGCCCTACTGGTTTTGGCTGCTGCCAGAGGGAAAGGAAAAAGAGCCACCACTTCTTCCTCCAGCCATTTCTTCCCCTCCACCAGAAAGGAAACAATTCTGGATGTGCTCACTATGCTCCCAACAAAACTTCCCGAGGGTTTTTAGGCACAAAAGCTTCACGCGCATGTGCAGCAGCTGGATTACCACAATAGACCATAATGGCCCTAAGAGCCGTTACGGTATATCAAGTGAGTAAACTGAAAACTAAGAAGGATTTACACAATGACCATAGTGGCTCCCTGGGAGCCGTTACGGTCTATCAGGTCAAAAATCCACTTTTTAAAGAGCGCCTAAATATGTGTATACCCAACAGGGCCTGGAGTCTCCAGAGCGACTATCACACACGTTTTCAAAATGAGCCAGGGAAGAGAAGGGAGATTACACCACCCGATGTAAAGAGAATAATTTTTTACAAGGAATAAAAGATATATCATGAACATTATAAAGACTTACATTTAATGGGGAAAAAAGCACATGTTTAGTTGTGAAATAGAACATGACAATTTCTTCATTGTCAAAACGGCTCCTTTTAGTTTTTTCTTATTTTTTTTTTAAAAAAAGAGAGAATTACATGAAAATGAACATTTCCCAACAAACCAAATCACTCTTTAAAATAAAAGCTTCACAAGGAATAGAAATAATGCAATCACAGTTAGGTTCTGAGTTGCAGTTTCTGGTGCATTTCAAGTCTCCAGCCACAACACAAGTTAGTAACACAGCTCAGCTTCGCCTTTCTCTACTTTCCTCCCATTGTGTCAGAAAAGAAGCAAGTTATTTGAGACAGTAATTTTCTCCGGAAAAGTCACCTCTATTTTTTCCAAAAAAAGAAATCTGCAATAAATCATCAGCCTACTTACTTTTTCTTCTTCTCCTTCCTTTACATGCCATATTTGTTCCTGCAGCAAACCTGTAAGAGAACACTTTCTCTCTATGACCTGAGATAACGGTAATGTTGAAAGAATGGCCTCACTTGTCAAAGATTAGAGGGCTGTCTGCAGCCTACACTCCTCTTTACTAGAGCCAAATAGGCCCAATAAATGCTAATACTCAGCATGACGCATCGAGAACGTTAAGCCTCAACACTGACTAAGAAGAAAGTATCGCAAATTTACTGAAATTATCTATAGCACAATAGAGAAGAGAAGGAATTAATCAAAGTCTCTCTCTTAATGCAATGCTTGATTGAACTATCCCAATCCCTTTTTAAATAGGATAACCTAGTGGCAAGTGACCCCGATGACACATCCTAGAGAGGTACACAAGTACCACTTGTTCGATTTTTTTTCTTTTATGACCTCATTAAGAAGGATTTTGAAGATTGTTCCTGAATATGAGAACAAAGTGTCTGAAGCTATCTCTAGCTTTTTATGTCTTTAGCCTTTTGCTGTTGAAATGGCTTTGGGATGAGTGTGTATAAACTAAGTACATGCGCAAGCGAAAAAAAAGAAAGAAAAAAAAGAGTCCTTAAAAATGAAATTGACTAAAGCTACCTTTCTTAAATGCAAAGACTAGCTAAGTCTCCAAGAAACAAGAAAGTTTTGCCAAGATGAGCTCATGACTGCATCTCCCCCCCGCCCTGTTCTCTCTCTCTCTCTCTCTCCTTCCCTGTTATAGACCCCATTAATTAGATTTGGCGGCAGTTTTCCCTTCCTTATCAGGGAAGACAGAGTCTGCCAAATCTGTGAGTGTGAAAATGCTCCATCGCCAGTTACATTTTTTCCTAAGTGTTTGTTGATTCCATGCTTGGATTTAATATCGAGGATTATATTTTATAACCAGAAACAAACAAACAGATTTATAACTGAAGACTGAAAGGCAAACAGCAAAAAAAAGCAAGCCAAGTACTGAACCTAAATGTAGCATTTTTATTGACTTCTTAGAAACCAAATAACCTGGCATATTAGTGTGTGCATTCTGCAACAGACATTCAGCCCCATTGTACTACTTAGAAGAGAATAAAAAGAAACCCTACTGTTTGAAATCCAGCGGAACATCCCCACAACAGAGCACAACTGTTCCCTCATGCATGAATGGGAAGGAGATGAAAGAAAAGATGGACTTCTGAGGTACAGCAAAAAACAAAGACAACAAAAGTGCTGATCATGAGGGAATGACACAACTCATTGCTGCAAAAAGGATGAGAGAAAGGAGCTCAAACAATGGTGCAGACAGCTAAGTGACATGTAGAAGAATTGAAAAATCTACAGAAGTGTCTTTTCTTTCCACACTTGACGAGAAACAATTAAATGTTGGTACATCTGTCATAAAAAAGATAATTGAAACCTGTTACCATCATTATAGACGGTAACTTAACTACCAAAACTGTAACTGTCCAATTAAATGTTGCTCTCTCTGTTATCTATACCACTTGCTAAAATGAAAAAAAATCTTTAATGCTTGTGATGATTTACCACCAGTATAGCTGTTAAAAGCCAGAGAGCTGAACTGGCACGTTTTATAAGGTAGATATTTAGACTACAGGGTACCTACGCCTATTTGTACACACACAGATGGGGGAAGGCGGGCACACATGGGTGCATGCAGGCTCACATGCGTGAGTGCACGCATTCATGCACACACTCTCCCACAACCACCGGTGAGGACGAATTTTGCAGACAGATGAGGTTTTTGACAAGGAATCTAAAAAACATGAGTAATTGCCAGAAGCCTCACTAGGTGTTTACTCCCCTGAATGTCCACCAGCCTGCAAAAACAACACGGTGCTAAACTAATCCATGACTGTTGCTACTTGCTCGATAAGGCGCAACATCCCACAAAACTGCAAAGCAGTTATTGACCCTGTCAGAATACCTGATTAATGGATAAATGCTGTAATTGATTAGCAGAGAAGTGTGAATTAAAACAGAATACAGCATCAATAATTAGCTGCTGACAAAAGGTAGCCGACATAAAATGTAAAATAGTAGCCTGCAGCCATATCTCATCAAAGACTCGCATTTCTTAAAAACAGAAGAGAACACCACCCCCTCCCCCCCAAAATACCCCCACAAGTGCAGTGTCCTGTTCTCTGCATTCTTTAGGCTTTTCTCTTGGTAATGATTAAACCACCAGCAAAATGTTATGGGAACTACTTGTGGATCCACCTTCATACATCAAGCCAGGGAAGGCAGTTAAATTACTCCATTATCCTCTGGGCTTTTCTACTCTTAAAGAAATGCACTGCTCTCCATTTTATCTCGGTGAGCTGTGATTTTGGACTGGCGCCGGGCGCACCCAAGGCTGCCTTTGGTGGGTTGTGCAGACGAATCCCTGGGTTCATAGCTACACGAGGGAGCCCCACAAAAGTGTCACATCAAGGAGACAACTTGGAGCTACAACTACTGCATTGTCAAACTTGCTTTCCATTCTCTTAAGGGCCTTAGGAAGCCAAACGATCCTGCTTTTGTTCCTTCATCCTAATTCAAGGTCCTAATTTACTTCTGATATTATATGAAATAGATTATGTGGATTTTATATAGCACCCACAAACACACATGACATTCTCTGCTGTTGGAAAGCCCTAGCTGCTTTGGGACTGCTACCTTTTTGTGGCATCATGACTTTTCCAGTTCAAATAATTTCTTAATCCAGAAGTAGATTTCATCCCACCTCACAGCGGTGTTTTAAAACATTACTTGTTCAGGTGATCCATATTATCAACCAAGAGAATCAGATATTTCCAAAGAACAAGTCATCTAGCAAGCAAGCTTGGTATCTTCGGGTTGGAGGACTTGCATCTCCAGATGTGCTTTTCTCCCTTTACTGGCTTTAGAAGTTACCCAAACAATTTGCACTTTAAAAGCTATAGCTACATCACATGGATTCTATCTTAGCAATTTAAGATAACTGCAATTAAGGAGGCTTTCAATCCTTCTTATTGCATTGCAGTGTCCTCCATCACCACCAGCAGGTCCCCATGAAGGCCATGCATGGAGAAACAAAGTATGTATGCACTGATAGGCCCCCACTCCACTGCAGAACATCTGCAGTCCAGGATGAGCCCCTTCACAAGCACTTTTTTGACCTAAACATGGCTGGACAAAAGGAGGGACAGGTCACTGTGTATATGAGTGTGTCTAAGGGAAGGGGAACCTGGATCCCCCTTATTGCCTGTGGTGTCTGAGAGATCCTCCTCTCCAGGATGCCAGCTGTTTTGCAGAAGGCTGAAGCTTAGGTACATTTTGGCTATATAAAAAGCCACTGGTATTTCTTTCCTGCTCAGCTTCAACAGGAGGAATAGGGGATCCTCCATCAAAACTACAAGTGGCTGGATGACTTGGGCATTTTTGGAGTTGTGTGTCTGAACCTGCTCAAGGTGATGATGGGACTGAGCCCACCTCTCACAGCCTGGACAGGTAGGGTAGCAACAGAACATCAGAAAGACCATGGGTACCAAAGCACTCCTTTTTAAATAAATAAATAAGGAGACCTGTTGACAGCTTAGCTATTTATTGGAATAACTGCTTGACTTACCTGACTCCAGAGAGCCTGCTGGTGCTGGAATCTGTGTGCTGGGGGACAGCTGCCCATAGCCCTGACCAGAAGTTTGCAACCAAGAACAACAAAGCTCACACCATCTGCAACCATGTAGAAATCACTAACTTCATACTGCTTATTATCAAACTCAAACATTTTTTTCAGAAATTAAATGCTGTCTCCTTTCCTTATTTTATGTGCTGTAAAATATGAAACCTAGCTCTAACCTAAAAGCACAAAACATACTTCCAATATGCCAAAACAGGAGCCTACCAGAAAAAAAATACTGAAAAGAGGTAAAGTTCCACTGATTTCAACGGAAGCAGGATTAGGCCCTTTAATGTACTCTCTTTTTTTTTTTTTTTCTTTTCTGGGAGGGGCAGGGGAGAGCCGAAACTCCAGCAGCTGAAGGTTCAGCTTGATCCCCAGAACTTTTAAAGAAGACATTCTTCTCCATGGCTATTGTCAGAGCTGGAGACAAAACAAGTAGAGGCCCTTTCAGCTGCTGAACTTAGCCAAAAAGCCATTTGTAACTCCTGCAGAGTGGTGCTTTTATAGGTCAGGGCAAACTCCGTAAGGATTTTCTCTCTTTTTCATTCTCTTTTGGAAGATCTGGTTAGGATCTAGAAACTTAGCTCAGAAATAAGAAAAAAACACTTCAGCAGATAACAAAACAGTGGTAGAATGCTCTTTAAGCATATTGTTTTAACCACAGTTTTCTGATTCAAAGTTATATTTTATGAGTTTGTATACACACCTATAGGGGTTATTGCTTCTTCAGACATTGCTCTCCATGAATTTTTGGTTCTTTGGTTCTTCAGATATTTCAATGTATGAGTCAGATATAAGTTTTGGAATCAGATTGTGCTTCTACTCCCATCATACACCTGTAATACAGTTTTACTAAAAGCATATTAATACCAATTGGTATTAACTAGTAGGTGTTAAATTTTTCTTCAGTCAAATTGGTCAGATAAGAGGGGTGCAGGGAACTACAAACGAAATTACTAGGTAACAGCCTTCCTTCATTTTTGCTTCCGACTTAGCAGGGCAGTCAGTTTCCTGGAATACATGTCTGACTGCACTCAAGAACTGCTTGAGTACACAGGTTTTAACTAAAATGGTGATCTCACTGCCTGGGGCAACAGATTCTCACCTAAAAATACTTGCTGTCCCTCAACAAACACAACTGGAACTATTTATTATGAAAAAGTAAACATGAAAAGAGTAAATTCTACAGAATGAAACAGCATAAAAGGAAATGCAGTCAAATAGACAGAAAAAGGGAGATTTTAAAAGATTGATGGAAAGACATCAGAGCCATATAGTTAATACCAGAGTAAAACCCAAACTTTTTATCAAGGAAGACCATTTTAGAAATCACCTTTCTTGATAAAACACTGTCCTGATAAAAAACCCACTGAGCCACATCTGAACAGAAAAAATTAATGCCATTGCCTAATTTCTAGCACACATTTAAAGAGCAAGATCTTGTTTAAATACTTTTTCTACCTATGAGAATACACAGCAAAATCAATGCTAATTCACAAAGCTTTCAGACAATGGTATAGCTGAAGCCTGCTAAAGCCAAACAAAATCTCTAACGTGTGCAGGTGTTGAACAGTTATACTGGTAAGCAGACAAAAAACCCCACTGAAATTTAAGTATAACCTAGAATAATGACCAGTACCTTTACAGATTTTGTATTATACAACCGAGATTAAATTCTGCCTAGTGGAGTTTATAGTAAACTCTTGTGCTTTAATTCCACCCTGGCAAATGTCTTTAGCATGTAGTTATCCGTGACATGAAATGCACTAAGATAACTGGTTTGTCCAGGGTCATGGTTTTATTTATTTATTTATTTTTAATATTGTGGGTCTTTTACTTGTGTAGCATAAGATTTATATCCACTCCCAAAACAAGTAAGTAGGTGTAACTTTCCTACCCCAGCTGAAAGAAAACCTGATTCTATGTGAAGAGTCTTTCTCATTGTGTTACTTAGTTCACTGCTGTCAAACTCAAATCACTTTCAATTACTCACCTTGAAGAAATGCCAAAGTACAAAAAAAAGTTCAAGAAGTCTTTGTAGCAAATTGCATGTTTTGCAATTCTGCACTACTGGACTTTAAATGACTTTCATATTCTGCTTGCAAATTGAAATTGAGGCTTCTGGCAAAAATGGCAACTGTTTAGTCTTCATACAAACTCTTCTGCAGGCACAGAGCTAAGACAGGATGGCTACTCTCAATGGGAGCCAAACATCCTTTAACTTTTACACAACAATATTGACATAAAAGACTGGGTTGCACTTAACAGCTGGTTACAAACCAACAGTCTTTTTTTATATCTCCTATCTTCAGGTCAGTGTGCATACATTTCTTGATGACTAGCGGTGACCTATATACTTTTCATACATAATGTGGAAGAGCTAAGTGACTTCAACATAAGCAACATAAACCTTTTTTATTTTTTTGTACAGAAAATGAATTGCACAACACTCTAAATAAAATTTTGCTTTTTTAAGTCTTCCACTTTGCAGGGTAAAATATAAAAATATCAAGCTGAAAAGAAGTACAAAGGTCTTAGTAAAAACCACAGAGACTGCAGATTGTTTCCCTGAAACAGGTGTGAAATAGGGTCCCTTCACCTCTCTAAAAATGTCTTGTAGTGTAGCAGTTAGTGTTTTCTTTTCCTAATGGTCCGATCTGCTGCTACCCTGAGTGTGCCAGACTACTATTATATACCATGCTATTCTAATTTGTACCAGACATTTCTTAATTACTTACAAACAGTTTTAGGCACATGTATACCCAAATTTGCCACTTTGCTTCCA
Source organism: Galbula dea (assembly GCA_013399015.1). Lineage (NCBI taxonomy): Eukaryota > Metazoa > Chordata > Aves > Piciformes > Galbulidae > Galbula > Galbula dea. The sequence goes on along the minus strand of VWZX01000185.1, from coordinate 13,182 downwards.
ATATTCCCACAGGATGCATGCAGGCTCCCGACCGCCAGAGCTGCACTCAGAACTAGGAGGAAGCTGTGACGGCTGGAAGCAGGCACAACCTGCTCTCCCAAGGGACATCACTCACTCTTACCCCTTCCTCACCGTACAACACCCCAGGTGACAACCCAGTGCTGTGGGTCCACTCACACCAAAGCAGAGCCCCATGGACCCTCGCTGGCATACTCTGAGCACAGCCATTGGAGAAGAGAGCCGAGGGGAGCCGAGGGCAGACAGGCCCAGCGCCTTGGCACGCTTATTTTCTTCCGCCCGCGTGCGCAGATGCCAACTCTGGCATCCATAAAACCGGGTTACATCAAACGGACCAACCGCCGTCATCTCCCCGTTATTACCCCCGACACAAGCCCTGACAAAAGGCCGCTGCCAAGGCCTCCGTTGACAGGCCGAACAATAGCAGCGACAAAGGCCTTTTCTGCCTGCGCAGATGACATAAATCTGATGCTATAACGCCGGCGCGACTTCAGCTTGCTCCTTATTTATTTATTTAATAAGCCACTGTCATCCATCTCGGGAAGGTGGCTTCCAAACTCCAAATTAATCAAGCCACTGAATGCGAATTTCCATATTGCTCTGCCAAAGGTCTTCTCCACATCAATTGCTGGGAGAAGGCCCCCGTTGTGCTTTGGTGTATTGTACGTGGCGCTACTGCTGCTGCTAAAAGCCACTCTGTTTTTAATAAACATGCATTGTTCTTTTCGTGGCAAATCCAGGAAATAATACCCAACTGGGAGTTTGGGTGCAGGCTTTTTTGTAGTGCAAGTGGAGCAAACAATAAATTTTCATGTCTGTTAGAGCTGTGATGGCTCCATTTGTTATTGCTACGAAGATATTTCATTTTTCAAAAATATAAATTAAGCAAATATTGAGGTAATGCTTTCTTGTTTATCTTGGAAAACCCAAGCTGAGGTCACCAATCCAGCATTTTTGCGCTGGTCATGTCACTTCACCAAATGGGAGGTTCAGCTCCAGGTGCCCCATGTCCGGCTGTTTACACAAGTGCCAGAGCATGGTTTTCCAGAGCACTCTGAATGAATTACCTTGGCACTACTAAATTCATTTAAATAAAAAAGGCACTGACTTAACAGAGCCAGGATTTTGTTTGTCTGCCTTTTCAAATTAGTCAGCTAAATATCAGGTCTCAAGCCTATGCAAGCTATTTGTTTCTTTTAGCCAGCCTGTGGAGACAAGCAGCTCCCCACAGGATGGTTCATCACCACTGTCTCAGGGCTCGGCTGAACTACCTTCCTTAGGAAAATCATTATTTCCTTCTCCTTAATACACACCTACCATCCTGTGTTGTATGAACTCTATTACCTTTTCCACTGGCAGAGAGGACAAGCAGAAGAGTGGCAGCCCCAAGAGGGCAGGAGCAAAACAAGAAGGGTGGCTTTTAGGTGAGGTGGTGGCCAGAGGGACTTGCTGCATGTATTACTGTACCATGCCCTTTAGACAGGGTTCTTTCACATTTCAGTCACTAGAAAAGAGGTCTTCACTGGCATAATAGGGAAGGAAAACAAGAGGTAGGTCAACATCACCACAAAAGCAGAAGGGAGATGATTGGACTCTTTCATCTTCTCTATTTAAATATATATTTGATGCTTTACAGGTCTTACAGATGCGGGAACAGATCTTACCTCCCCAGCACCAGGTTATTTCAATTCCTAAAGACGGGAGGTAGTGATCTTTCAAAAACTTTTTTATTTAAAAATGTTTATAGGGAATTTTCACTAGAAACTGAAGTTGAAGCCCCACTTTTTTTGTGATGAATGATCTTTTAAAAACAAAGAATATGAAAGGCTTAAATAGTGTTATTAAAATTTTCTCCACTCAGCTTCCTCATCTGCACAGAATTTTAGTAGTGTTTTCCAGAATAAAAATATCTCTGAACAGTTATATCGCAAGACAAGGAAACAGAATACAGATGGCACTCACAATATGAATAGAGTTTAATGGACAATAATAGGCACGGTAGAATCTACCAGTGAACTAAGAGAAGAGATCATTAAAGATATGTTTACTGTGTTTTAAACATTCCTGTCTCATGAAATAAGTAAGGTAATTAGTCAACCAGATATTCTTACTTGGCTGCACTTTTCATTCAAGAAATACTACAGCTTCATTCAAGCCAGGCTGGAGTTGCAATTGCTGAGAAAGGACACCAATAGATGGCATGTTTCATATTACAGTAATGCCTTTTTTAAAAAAACAAAACCCAAATCCAGTAGAAAATACTAAGTTGAACTTCACAGCCTACCTCCAGTGAAAAGCAGCATTTTTCTAATGAGGGTTAATTGTTTTCTTTTGAAGGATAGACAGTGAAGAAGCTACCCAGCAGCTGCTGCCCAGTACAAAACATAGAGTTCTTGTGCTAGGTCAGACTCAGGAGACTCAAACACATAACAACCCACAGGAGGGACTTTTACAGCCACACAGGGTTATCCCTGCCAATGGGTTGCTTGGTTTCCAAGACCAGAAAATAGATAGGGGCAGAAATTAAAAAGAAGTCTGAATCTGCAAAAGTGAGCTGGGCTAGGAGAGGAAACACCCGAGTCCCAACTTGTGCATTCAGGACTGGTTTTGCTTTTTATCCCTTGACTCTTCTGCAGGAAGAAGCAGCCCTTCTGTGAAAGCACTGGAAATAGCAACTGCCCAACAACCTGTGAGACCAGGCAATAAAAAGCCTGAGCAGCCTGAATGGAAAGCATCTCCAGCTTGAAATTACAGATGTATTGACAATGGCCTCAAAACAGACAAACTGAAGGGTTAACAACAAGCAAAAGCAAAAAACCTCCTCAGAACTAAAAACACCTCCACAAAATCCGATGAGAAAAATTTTTCCCCATTTCAGTGTCCAAGCATCTTTTTGAGTAACTACTTATTCAAATTTTAAACCATATTGAAGACAACAAAAACATGTGCCTGAAAATGTATTATAAATAGCTCTGTTCTTAAAATAGTAATGTACCAAAATCTAAAAATAAAAAAAAAAATTTAAAAAAAATTTTAATTAATACTGCTCACTGTGCTACAGCTTAAGTGATGAAGAGAAATGCATTCAGACTCCTAAAATGCCTGTCTCCAAGACCATCAGGGTTAGTTTCTGAGTGGCACGTTTTTAAAACATTTAATCAGTGATCTGAATATGTGTCAACACTTTCTTGTAGCATGCTATAAAACGTGAACCTTGTCAACAGAAACATAAAAAGGCGACACACTTGGGACACAGAGCTTTTATGCTGACACACTGTAATAATATCATTTTAAAATTTATCATCTGTTTAGCCACAAGCAACAATTAATCTTTTTGACTAATTGTACAACGTTTCAAATAACACCTCCAACAGAAAAAAAAAAAGTTCCATTTTTACTTTCATTGCTTTCCCAACTGCACTGTTTTCAAATCCTTATGAAGCAACACACAATAAATTTTGCAATGAGGATAAAAATGTTAGCAAATAATATGTCTCCCCCTCCTCAGTTAATAAAATGACTTAACACTGAGCCTGCAAGCGAAAAGAAAACCCCAGGAGTAACCAAGCATCAGCAGGTTCAGTTCTGTCACGTTTCTGTCGCATTAAGTGACATTTTATTCCCAAATCACTTAACCTTTGACTTTTATAACTAAACATACAGACTTTGAATTGTTAGCATGTAGGGGACCAGTGAGCGACACCGCTGCCAGGCACTGAAACTGAGCACCCTGCAGTAGTGGTTGGCTATGGGATGGAAATAATTTGGCGCACAAGGACCCAAGATTCCATAGAAAACTTGTCACCTGGAAAAGGAGGCAGAAAGGGAGATGGGAGGAGGGGAGATAGGGCCTTGTTTCTGCTAATGACCTCTCTGCTACACTACACCAGGCGTTCCTCCCCAGGGACTCTAGGTAGGCATTTTCACAGCATTTCCACTGGTGGTGCATGTGCTAGGCAAAGAAGGGGTTAATAATCAGGCAAAGGTGGGGAAAAAGCACTTTACAATTAAAGGCTAAATCCTGCTAAACCCAGCTGGAGCTGCATGAGGGGATAGGATGAGGGGAGCTGGCAGCTGCACTCCTTCATCCGCCCCACTCAAGGCCATGCTGGGGACAGAGAGGGAAACCCAAAGGTTCTTGAGAACAAAAGCAATGGTGACAAATGTTGGCTGTGGCAACTGACTACAGCTCTGTCAAAGCTTTCTGGGTGAAAATGGGCAGCTATTTTGTAATATGGGCAGAGAGAGGCTTTTGGGGGAACACCTTTAGAAGTAATGAGGTGAAAACAAGAGGGGCTAATTCCAACTGCACCTCAGCACGAAGGGAGGGAGGGACAGAGCCCTGCAGCATGGTTTTCTGCAGGAATTTCTAGAAGCTTTATTACTTAGCACTTCCTCCTGGGTGCAGAGGAGCAAGCAGACACCAACAACCCCACCAATCACGACCCCACGGCTGGACAAGTACAGTTGCACCTGAGAGGTGTATTTTTCTTTATAAAACTATCACAATGTCAGTCTCCTTTAAGTTGCATGTCTAGCAACTAAGAAAGATTTTTATTAAAATACACAATTGCATAAGTCTCTTCTTCCTTGTCCACTGGCTGAGGGTTTTGCCCTCTGTAGCTCTTTTCCACATGAGAGACTTTACTGGTGTGACAGGTGCAGTTATGAGAAGGCAAGGGGAGAAACTTGACTGCCAAATTCAATAAGGTACTAAGCCAGTCATGGCAGGATTTAGTTTCCAAGCATGGTCCTTATAAAGTAACTGTTAATGATTTTGATTGAAAAGGTGGAAAAAATTAAAATCTTGTGTGCTAAATATGGACCAGTTTCTATCTTTAATTTTAAAGGGCAGTTTTATTTGCTGCTTCTAACAGTGTAATTGTACCTATCCATCAACCATAGAACAGTGGACTTGAAACAGCCTACGAATATCATCTCAAACAAAAGTTTAAAAAATTACATATTAATTACTTATGATTGATGTCCCTTCAGAGGACAAATCATCTTGTCAAATAGTAAATATTTAGTCTAACACAAGGGGGCTTGCTCTGTGATTAGAGATTCTTTATACTCTGGTAAAAAGCACGTTCAAGTTGTATCGTGAATTAATGCCTAGTGTGGAAGTGTAACAAGTGGCTAAACACTCCTCAGCAGTACCCATTATTAGAAAAGGTAATGATGGTCAGTCAGCCCAAGAAACTAATTCTTAAAATCTGTTTAATGAGCAGGAGCTCTTCATGGCATGGAACAGGGACACAGGCTTCTTGGAAAGCACTTTTCAGTTTATAGCATGCTGCTCATTAATTGCAGCATCATCCATAGGAGCTACATTTTAAAAGGCAGACATATAGGTAAGGGCTTCAGAAAATGGAAGTGAAACAGAAAACATGGCAACTATAAACATGACGAATGACACAATAAAAGAATTGGTTTGAGATGGATGGGTGGATGGACAGACGGATGGATGGGTGGATAGATAGATGGACAACAATAATTTGCCCCTTCATTTCATGGCTGAAACACTAAAATACTACTGCCATCTGTTGCGCTTGCAGATATCCTCAACTCTCACTGCTAGAAGAGTGCTCAGATGCAGAGGCAAAGGCTATGCAGGGGAAATAGACCATTTGCAACAAATAACTTCAAGAGCATTTGCCCTAGACCTTAGGAAGTCATTTGTTCCTCATGCCAGATGACATTTTCCAGTTTACTTTACAAATTGCAGAACCATGGTAAAACTTCCGCAGAACAGTGACTAATGTTAAAACAAATATAATTCTACTATGACAAGGAAGGTGTTCACAAACTGCAGGAAGCAGTTTAAAATAAATTGATGCAGGTTTTGAATTGTCCACAAGTTGGGTTTAGCTTCCTTCCATTTACCTTTTACCGCATTAACATTTCTTTTGTGATGGCTGCTGCTGGGAACCTATTGTAAGTTTGGGCAATTAGGATTTTTGTTCCATCTGTCCCTCCCCTCAGTCAATACTGTAGCATCAAAAGAGGCCAATTCAGTGTAGGCTGGCTCCTGCTCTAAAGCCAGCTAAAAGAGATGTTAGAATTCACTACTGCTCTGGGTGGAAAGGATGGGGGGAAAACGCTATAATCATAAAAATGCTGTTTCAGGCTTGTTGAGTTCTTAAAATAATCTGACTTAAACCTCCTACACAATGCTCACAAGTCAGAGCATGGTAATATACTTCAATGTAGGTTGCCTTGCTCTCTCTAAATCCAGACTAAAATAGATGTTAGAAATCATTACTGCACTATGTCAAATACAGCCTAGGACTGTAATCAGAGGGCTGCGGCTTCAGGTTTCAACGGTTCTTAAAATAATCAGCCTTAAACCTTCTGCAGGAATCAAAGCCTGGTCATTTATATTTTTGTAAGGCTGAGGATTCCACTGCCTCAGGCTTCTCCCTGATAAAAAAGCAGCCTTTCCTCCTCTCACCTCCCCACTGGAATAACTTGTGCATGGCAGATATTGGCAGGTAGAAAGACAGTGGAAACTAGGTACTTCACTTTTATCAGGAGGTTAACTCTGTGCAGAGTCGGGGTATGACCTCAGAACAAAACCCAAGTGCCTCGTCTTCGCTGTGTTTTTACCTGAGCGCAGCAGATGTATATTAGCTACCTGAACTCCAAACTGCTTTGCAAAGCAAAGGCAATCCTTATATCCCACTACAGAAGAGCAGCTTTGCTCCTTTCCCGAAGTGTGAATTCCTAGTCTCCTGAATTTTCATGTATACAATCCACAGGTTAGCTGTTCAAACACAAAACAAAACAAAATAAGGAGAATGCATGGGATGGGGAGCTTACTATTATTCCACCTGCCCAAGAGCTCCGTCTGTGTGACCAATTGGTTCTTCCTCTCACTAATCCTACTTGGCTTCTGCCTTTTTATTTAATACAGGTCTTCTTTGAGTGCAGATTAACCACAGCCTTATTTTCAAGTACTTCTAACATCATACAAATTACCTGTGATGCAGGCTTTAGACATGAAAATAAGGTAATCTTCCTATTCTTTCGCAAATGTCCATGAAAGAATATGCTTGACATTGTGTAATAACAACCTGACCGAGGGTAGGAGGGGTAGGAAGAAGCAGGGAGTGCCTCTGATGCTCCTGGCACACTGATACCTTCATTAAAGCTAACCCATGAAAATAAAACAGGCACAAATAACCATGCTCAGAGGGGCATTCACCTCTTCTTGGATTTGTCAACATTCAGTATGCTAACTGTGCCCTTGGGATTTACCAGCATTATAAAACATGGTATGCTGTCTTTTGCTCATGCTCCCTCTCTGAGAGTTGTATTTCTGCATGATGATTTTAAAAAGAGGGTAAATCTCAAGACTGGCTGATTGTAGAGAAAAGCCTGGAAATGCGGGAAACCCACAGTTCAAAACCAGAATACTCTAAGTATTATTATTACACAAGTTAAAACCGTGTGGGTTTTAATATTTCAGGTGGGAATTCATTAAAACCTTATTCAAGAATGAAATTAGAGACTCAGATGCTCCAGTGGTCACAACACTGAAGCAGGGCAACTAAGCAGGGTTAACTAACACAATGGTCAGTGCCATGCAAAACTAATGCAGATCTAACCAAACTTGCTCCCCAGCCAGGCTCAGTTTGTCATGGAGCAGGTCTGACCCACCTGTTGCAAGGTCTTCTTTCACAGCTGAACACCAAGCCTGAAGGTATGGCAAGTCCCAAGAGGCTACGGGTTGGGGAAAGACCAGCCTCCCCAGAGACGGAGATGGCCAGGACAGAACCACCACATCCTGCAGTTGGAAAGGACTTAGATGAAATTTCCATCACATCTCCTCTGGCCTTAGCAAAGCCACCTGCTCAGGACTAATACTCTTGCTCTCTTTCTCTCAACTGATAGTTAACAGTTATATCAGTATATGGGCAGAGCAGAAGGCAACACTGGGATAACAATTTTTATGAGACTGAAATACGGAGGCTCCTGGGAAGTCACTGAAATTGGGGTGAGGAAGTGACCACAGCAGTGGTGGGAGAGGCTCCAGAGGTTGTTTGAGATACTGAAGTTTTTCAACACCTAGAAAAAGCTGCAGGTTTTTCCCTAGCTTATTTTGCCCCTTTGATAACAGTCCAACATGACTGGATAGGGGCGGTATGAAGCTTTGTGACAGCCACAGACTCACGAGGAAATAAAGGGCTTGTGGTTGGTTAGGGTTGTATTAGCACAGCTTAAAACTGGGAGCCACAGGCCCAGGGCTGGGTGTAAAACACATGAAACCATAAATCCAGCTTTAGAGAAAGGATCAGAAGATGTTTGGCTCATGGCAAGTATGGTCACTGGATAAAGGGGAAAGATGGTCCTGAGCCAGTTTGTACCAGCGTAATCTCCTGGATCAAGCTTTAGGCTGTCTGTTTGAAAAGGATCAAGCTACTAAAGAGTTAATTCTAAACAAAAAGGTTTCAAGTGCTAGGGAAAAGTGGCCATGGGTAACCCAAGTGATATAAAGCACTTCAGGATATCTATGCCACATTAATCTTGTACCTAGATGTGTCACCTACTTTCAAAATAACTCCTTTACAAAAAGACAGTAGGCTTGTCTCAGTAAGAGAAAAAGTTTTAAACTTTTTGAAACCTGGAGTTTTTCTGTGTGAGAGAAAGATTGCACAGAGTTAAGTAGCATCTACCCACAGAAACCAAACAGGCCTGCACTGAAGGAACCATGCTATAAACCTTGGAATTTTACAAGCAAGTTTTATATTAATTCTTTAGAAACTCTTTGTGCTTACGGTTTCAGACACAATATAAAAGCACCATATAAATATCAGCACAATATAGCAGGCAGCTGTTAGGTACTTTAACCATTCCCAATCAATTATAATAAACAGAACAAGCACACTGAATTGCATCAGAGTGCCACGCAATAACCCTCCACCTCTATCTTCTCCTTCCCACCATGCAAAATTAAACTTTCAGTAAATTACTTGTAAAATGACAAAATATGGAATGTTCTGGAAGGTTTTTGGGAGGCTGGGATGGACAGAGAGATTAAAATCACTCTTTTTGAATAACAAACAACATTAATGACAGTAAGAGTCTCTCTCTCTTTTAAACCAGTCGTGAAAAGGCAGCAGAATAAATCAAACTATTCCATTCAAAGCAGAAAAGAACACAAAATGTTGACTCTACCAAAATGCTGGGAAGCAACACAATCATGCCTAGCAGATGAGATTTGCTTATTTGCCTTACAACAGCCAGAACAAAAAGAAATGCAGCACTTGGGAGATGAAACAAGGTGTCAGCAAAGCTTTCCTTTATAGCAGGGAAGGGAGCACAGCCACTTGGATCAGGCAGCACAGGTGCATAGACGGAGGGAAAGGTGGGAACCTCCTGGCAGACACACACTTGAGAAATTGAAAGTTACTTCTGGACCTGATAAACAGGTAACCAGCTTTTTACATGCAAGCTTTAACTACCTGTCTCCTTTGCTTTCCATTTGAACACCTGTAACTCCATCCACCTGGATGTGCTGGTTGCTTTGGATGGGTGTAAAGCTGAGCACATAGGAAACTCCTCATAATCAGGATAAAGAAGAAAAACCTCTTTTATGTGTTTGCTAAACTGCTTTTATCCAAATATGCACTGCTGTTGCAGCACTCACAAATTTGTCTAAATTCTGTGAGGGCCATGGGTAATTCTCACCATGATTGCTTTCGCTCACACTGGATCTGGCTGTAGACATGGACACTCATCAGTGGGGTCTGCATCTGGACCACACCTGGGTCAAGCATGTGGTGGATCCAAGAAGTCTTACTGAAGTTATTCTTTTATTTACAGTATGCTGTGATGTGTGAGACAAGGAGGAGGAAATCTGCTGTTTATTTACTGTTCCACCCACACACACACTTTTATAGCTGGTACTTTTGTGCCACTTCAGCAGCCACATGTCTCCTGAAACTATATTAATTTGAATTTAAATACTGCCAGCCAGAGCTATTCTTAACAACTTACATTATTTTCTACATAAATTCTAGTAGCTTTAAAACTCTCCAAAAAAATGTGGAATAGTTTCACAAACTTTGATTTCATGCTTCAAAACTCTTAATCCTAAAAAAAAGGTCTGGGAACTCAAAGAGAGGCCTTAGCTTTCCTAGTTGCCTCCCTACAACCTCTGACAACAGTCTTGTACTCTTCCCATGTAGTCAGCCCCTCCTTCCATGACCTGTAGAATCTCTTCTTCCAATTCAGCTTGCCCAGCAGTTCCTTACTGAACCAAGCAGGTCTCCTGGCTCCCCTCCTTGATTTTCTACGTGTTGGGATGCTCTGATCTTGAGCTTGGAAGAAGTGGTCCTTGAATGTTAACCAACTCTCTTGGGCCCCTTTATCTTCTAGTACCCTGTCCCATGAGATTTCCCCTAGCAATTTCTTGAAAAGATCAAAGTTAGCCCTATTGAAGTCTAGGGTTGTGATCCTAGTAGGTATCCTGTTCCTACCACACAAGATACTGAATTCTACCATCTCATGGTATTTCCATTTCAATGTGACAGGGTTGGAACATGGTATTGTTTCCTAAGGGCCAGAATATGAGAATCAAATATTTTAGGCAACAAAATAATCATCCTGGAGGACCTTCCCTACTTTGTCAGCAAGTTTGTCCTTTCCCACAGCAGCAAAACACAGTCTGCAAGATATGCCTCTGTTTAGGAGAATTTTTTTCTGACACAGTGAATGAGATGTAAGCTTGAGGCAATCAGGCCATGCCAACAGATTTTGCTACTATATATGTCACAGGCTTGTATTTGACACTTGAATTCAAGTCAAGATTTCATGTTCAGGAAATTAATACTTGATATGCACCTACCCTTTATGTGTCTCTGCCTTTCTATCTATCTGTCCTCAGAAATCATGGTATGTACTTGAGTTACATAACTTCCAGGTATAGAGTTTATCAAGTTTACAAAATTATTACCATTAAAAATTAACTCATTACCAGCAAGCTGTCTCTTTTCCCCGTAACATCCTCCCAGAAACTAGCAATATGGATGTTTCTTCTCCATTGGCATTTTTCTCACAACAGAGAAAACACAATCAACATAAAATCTCATTTCTTAAGGCAGCTGTAAAAGGAGAGCTACAATGGAAAGCCTTAAATGACCTGTGGTACTATTTCATTAGCATCAGAGCTATATAAAGCAACAGTATCTTTCCAAATGGCAGTGTTTTAATAAAGTTATAAAGTTAAATAGAGAAATAAAAGCCTGAGCTTTATGAAACCCCCAAAAGGCAATGAAACACTCAAAACAGTGACAAATCTTTCTAGAAGCAAGCAAATCTCATCCAGTAGAGTTTACAACTGACTTCTGATAATACATGTGCTTTACAACATACCCATATCTATCTCTGGTGTTTCTCATTTTGTTGTCATCTTGCAGCAGAAGTATACCTACAACCCAAAATACTGCCACAACAAACACAGCCAGCCTGTCACTCATATTTTGAAGACAACATGAGAAGAAAAGTTTCCACTGAGACTCTGAAACAGGGAGAAGCCGAATCTGCGGTTTCTAGTTTCCAGTTGCAAATAAAATTTTCCAGGAAAATTTACTTTACAGCAGCTCTAAATGAAATTCTATATAATTAAGGAAAAGACTATTGCTTCAAACAGATTGACTGTCTTCAACAAATTTCTCTCTTTCTAGCTACTCAGATATGCTATATTTCCTAATTATCACCTTTTAAGGGCCATCTGGGCCCCATTCCTCACCATCAGGGGGCAATTCCATTTGCATTGTTCATAGGCTTAGTCATGATCAAGTAGTCTGGTGGTAAAGTTCATTAGAAATTAGAAGAAAAGCATTAAACCTCACACAGTAAACCAAGTGGCTGATACCTACATACCCACAGGAGATGCATATTCTCACACGACTTAACAAGTCTTCAATGAGCACATTTTTTTCCCCCCAAACTGCTTAAAGAATCATTTAGCCTGGTCCCTGACCAGGTATGTAATGAAAATTCGATTCAGTCTCTGCACACTTCAAAATATTTCTCAGGTAAAGCGAAATAAATAATAAAATAATAATCTCTTAAATAAAACTATAACCAATTTACATCATTAAACATGAAAACTCTAATAAAGTTAATGTAATGATACTATTATGTCTTCCATTATTCAGACATGTTTGCTGCATATCACAAATCAAGGGCAAGAGTTTTCTAGGAATAGAATTAAATATGCAAGTACAGATGCACAGACATACACTGTGCTGTTAAAAATTACAGAAACATAGTTGGATCAACCATATGAGAAGAGTTACTCTTTATTGACATATAGCAATAAATATAAGCATACATTTCCCAACAGGTCAGTATAAACATGCATGGGGTAGCAGAGGTGGAAAACTGATCCAGCGCTTGGCCTTGTGCCTGGATCCTATAGTACGGGTCAGTATTATATAAATATGGATTCTCAAAAGGTTTGAAAATGGTACTTGAAAAAAAAAAAGCAGCCGAGGAAATCTTATTCATGTAAATTACAGACCCAAGGAAGTCAATGCCACGACTTCCAATTGCAGCATACTGTTTCAAAACAGAAGTGCAGCAAACCTCCTCTTTGATAGGGATTTTTTTATCTCTGCAGTCTGTACTTTGGGTCATTTTATATGTTGAAGCCTGTAGCTTCTGGGAGACATATGCCCATATTAAAGATGAATTACCATTACTTTTCTCTGAAAACCCTGTGTAGCACTTGAGCTCCTGGCTAACTGTGCTGAGACCAGGGAGGGGGCTTTACTGGACCTGCTCCTTGTGAATAGGGAAGGGCTTGTAGGAGATGTCTCGGTTGGAGGTCGAGTTGGGCAAAGTGACCATGAGCTAGTTAGGTTCTCTATTTTTAGAGGGGTTAGGAAGGGGAATAGTAAAACTCCTATCCTTGACTTCCGTAGGGCAGACTTTAATTTGTTTAGTAGCTTGGTTTCCAGTATTCCGTGGGAGAGAGTATTNGAGGGGAGTTAGTGGCAAAGGATGAGGATAAGGATGAGGTGCTTAATGCATTCTTTGCCTCAGTCTTTAATAATAAGGCTATTGTTTCAAAGGCTAGTCATTCCCCTAATCTGGGGAATATGGTCAAGGAAAGCTGTGCCTCCCCCCTAGTCCAAGAGGAGATGGTCAGTG
>VWZX01000184.1:15212-36513 GCA_013399015.1 Galbula dea | reverse complement strand
GATATTAGGAAGAATTTCTTCACCAAAAGAGTGGTGAAATATTGGAATAGGCTGCCCAGGGTGGTGGTGCAGTCACCATCCCTGGAGGTTTTTAAGAGACGGGTAGATCATAGAATCATAGAATCATCTGGGTTGGAAGGGACCTCCACAGGTCATGTAGTCCGACCCCCCTACAGTGAGCAGGGACAGATGTGGTCCTTCGGGGTTTGATTTAGGGACAGGAGTAGTGTAGTGCTATCAGTTGAACTCGATGAGGGTCCTTTCCGACCAAAATGTTTCTATGATTCTGTGATTCCCCATGCTTTGTGCATTGGTGCAGGCGTTTCAGGGCATGAGGTGAGCATGCCAATTCTACCCTGGGAGTTGGGAGGCCTCCCAGTCTGTGTTAGCTCTGGTACTAGAACACTGGCCCACCGGTGCAGACCTGGCAACAATCTAATCCCCCTTCAAATCTACTTTAAAGCTCTATGGATGAGCCCTGATAGTTCTTGTCCTAGGATCCTTTTCCCCCTGGAAAATAAGCCTTTCCCACCTCCTATCATGTGGACTGTTATCTTGTAAAACCCACCAGCTTTCAAATTTTTTTTTAAATTTTTGAAGAGTATATATCTTGCCCAGATCATTAAAGCCATTTAAAACTAAATAACTGGGGAAGGAGGGCAGTTTTAACTACTTGAAACTGACATAGTGATTCTTAAGTTTGAAAAACTGTATCATAGTTTTTGAAATTATTGTATAAAAAACTCTCATGAGGGTGCAATCCTAAAGATAAACAATTTCCTAGAAATACTTTATTTTAATGTAAGTCAGCTGTACACTCCCAAAAAGAATTGTTAAAAACATTGGCATCTTTTCTTGGGAAACATTCAAGTTGATAGAGAATAATATACTTTGCTTTAGCCACACATAGTTTAGTGAAGTCATTCAACTTTATGTTTTAGTATCTACTTCCTAATGTGAACCTGTTTGGCACTCCCTCCCCATAAGCACTTCTGAGTACCTGTAGTTTTGAAAAATTTATAACATAGTGTTTAATTAAATCCTAGTTCCCAACATTTATCATTTTCTTGATCTTCTGCTTATAAAAATTCCCTGGTTCTTATATCAAAATTTAAGAATATTTAAACCAACACATGATGTAATACTATTTTACATGATTTTAAAATAAATAAGAGCTCTCTTTCAAACACCTGTGTGACAGCTAGGGTCTGCTGACAATTTTAATTTATTTTGGTATTTAAAAGTGAACAGTGGTTTACAAATGAGCTCAAAATCATTCACTAGCTACTGGACCACTTCCCTTTAGGTAAAAATATTCAACACCATTTGAAAGCTCTACAGATCTATTAATTATGTGCTTAATGTATTTTTATTTGGTTCCCCCTATATTTTTGTTTTAAAACAGTTTAAAAAATATCACTTTTCAGAATTACAGATGCAAACATCTTCTACAGAGCTCTGAATTCACTCCCCACATCAGCATTGAAACAGAAAGGTAGACAATAGAGGATGTAAGTATCTCAGAAGGGATTTCTTTGAATTATTTAACTATTTCTCTTGACCTGCATTTATACAGTTTCATCCATCTCTATGTCTTCTAATAGAGAAGAATGCCAGCTATTTTCTAAGAAAGGAACAAGAGACAGAAGAGCTGCATCTCTCCCCATTCAGAGATTTCTGAGGCAAACCAGAGTTGCACAGCGTAGACCCACCAACCTTGCTAAGCACACATGGCCACTAATAGTGAGGACTGAAGCTTGCTTGTATCAATATTTAGACAGCTCAAGAGCCGAACTTCTCCTAATATAGCTTTGGAAACAGACAAGTGAAGGTTTGCCAGGCAGCAGCCCCCACTTCAGTACTAAGTGATAAAATGCGTATGACCCTTGCAGAATGACACAACCACAGCCCAAGAGCTGACCAAGGACAGGACTGCTTCTGTTCACAGACACCACATTATAACATCAGCTGGGATCTGCTCTTAATCACTTGGGTTTTACTTAGGTGTGCTCTTAACTTGTTACAGTGCACTGAACAACTCACAGTTAAGAAACACTCTGGGCATTCGCAAAATCATACAGCTGCCATTTGTCAGGGAACTCAGTCTCCAAATACATCACGTCAGTCCTTACAAGGTGGTCAATGCACAGCAACACTCAGTTTGGACCATGCTGTCATAGTCAGCATGGCAAAAAATTTCAGGTGCAGGATTCCATGTGAACTGCAGTGGAAGCGGGTGTTGGAAGCATAGAACTGTGGAAAATTACAAAGCTTGAGATTGCTGATGGGCCCATAATGACCAGAGCAGACAGAGAGGCCAGCTGGAGATCCAGTTGTTTGCGTCACCAAAGCACCACAGACAAACATGAAGCAGAAACAGGGTTAAGGTTGTGTAGTCCTGATCTTCTGCTTTCACCGGTAGTACTGCTGACCATAGCAGTTAAATCAAGATTAAGAACTGCTTTGTGCAACTGCTAAAGGAATGATGGTTTGACCATGAGGAGCAATAGCTAACAAGATATACATTTTAGTCAGATTTTGTACCTAGTGTGGGGACAAGGATGTCACATCAAACTGCAGGGACAGATTGATGGTTTTGTCCTTCTTGCTTCCCCGAAACGGATGCCTTTTCGTAAGATTCAGGACCTCAGCTACACTGACTGCTTCTCTGGGAAATCAAGCTTGTGCTTGCAATCATATTTTAGCGCTGTGTTGCTATTCCACAGGTTAGTGCATTTATCAGTGGCAATCTTAAAGAATCTGTATATTTTATAACTTCAAAGTTATGCTCACTATTTTGAGTAGTAAATTGAGAGAACAAAGCATTATTTAATTTTTGTGTGTCCATAGCAGTTTATAACTTCCTCACCGGAGACGGAGGTGTGGGTACTGAACTCTTCTCTCTGGTTACCAGTGATAGGACCCAGGGGAATGGCATGAAGCTGTGCCAGGGGGAAATTCAGGTTGAATGTTAGGAAGTGGTTCTTTACCCAGAGAGTAGTGGAGCATTGGAACAGGCTCCCCAGGGAGGGTGTCATGGCACCAACTCTCATGGAGTTTAAGAAGCACTTGGACAATGTACTTAGGCACTTAGGGTGACTTTGGGGTTGCCCTGTGCCTAAATAGGAGTTGGACCTGGTGATCCTTGTGGGTCCCTTCCAACTCAGGATATTCTGTGAGTCTGTGAAATTATACTACTTGTTCACCCAACTGTCTCTTTTGAATGCAGCTGGACCTATAGTAGACAGAGTGTTTGTTCATGCATCCAGTTTTTGGCCTATAGTCACAGCAACAACTGGCATATCTATCAAGAGGCAAGTCCAGCCACCCTTAACCCTTCTGGTCTCTGAGGACCATCTAGACCTCAAAGGGATTCATCTCTCACCTAACTTTATCCTTCACTAAACAGTGTGTTTGAGCATGTTCCTATATCCATCTCTCGGAAGCTAGTTCCTCCAAATTTCTCATGTGCCTTTTCTTCAGATCAAGTAGTAAATACAGTTTCTGTCTTGATGATCATTAATAGGTCAAATTAACAAAATAATTGATTTCCCAAATTTTAGCCCATTTTCATGGTAGTTTGGCATAATTTCAAAGTGCAGCTTACTTTTTTTTTTTGGTGAGAATGACATTTGTCACTTGACTTGCGTGTTGTTCTAATTTGGCCAGCTATAACAAAGGGAAAAAAGAGAGAAGCCTTTGTTCCCAAGTTACCGAAAACTATGGATTAAAACAAATAACACAGTGATTAATTCTTCTACAGTGAAAGAAAAGCTGGATCCACCCTAATGACAGAAGCTACATCCCAGAGCTAGAGTGCTAGCACCTGGCAAACAGCTCTAGCCGATTACTGTCTGCTTCACATTAATCATGTAGCTACTCACTAAAGAAAGAGCAAAAACCTGATCATCCAGATAAAAGTTCTCACCACCCAACAAAGAATCACAAGCTTTTCAATGACTGTTTGTTTTACACAAAATAGAAAAGTTTCAGTACACCATTTCTTCAGAACACACCATATAGTTGTTTTGGAAGATATACTGGAACCATCTTGATACTGTTAAGCAAACCAGGACAAGATCAAATAGTTGCAGTGAGAACTCAACCCAGGGAAGACCAATAGCCTACTATAGGCAAAAACACACAAAAAAACCCACTTAAAACTCTGACATCAAGCTAAGGATTTTATCAAAGGAAAAAATAAGGAAGAAAGTAGAGGAATGTTTTATGTTTTGTTTTATTGCAAACATATTGTCCTCACTAAACGTTTGACAGACTTCAAGTGCAACCAGCAAAATATTGGCAAGCTGCATCTCAGGGTATGATTCAGCCAAATGGTTAATATCGTGCACTGAGAATTTCTGATGTTTATGGTTAGCTTTAAAGATCAGAGCAAAGATTTTTCTTAAGGACAACAGACACATTGTTAGGTTCTTTTTGACATTGTTCAGCACTTCATTAAAAGTGCTGCATGACAGATTATGGCCTTCCTCCAGAAAAAATAAACACTAAAATTCATGCTTACCATTGTACTAGCTTTTACGTACTCCCTAAAAGACAGTTTCTCCAGAGCTAGTGCATTCTGTCACACAGCTGTTTTGAGCCTGAAGGACTTCAGAAAACAGTAATATGTAAGATGTTTGGGAAAAAAAGGTCACATTCAGTTTACTATTCCTATCAGACAGACTTTCATGAATGCTGCTTATAAAGATCGAAAAATTGCCACTTACAAGTGTTTAAAACCAAAACACAGTAGGCTCCACATAGGTAACATGACAAAACCAAATTAAAAAAAAAAAAACAAAACAAAACAAAAAAACAGCCCCTAAAACCAAAATAAACTAATGAAAAATACCCAAACAACCTGTCTGGCTGAAAACATTCTATACAACATCTATTAACTCTTTTAATCCTCTTTCCTTTTGGTTGTTAAGCTTGTCACTAACGCACAGCCTTTTGTTTTTAATCAATATAAAAAAGATTATGTGAAAGAACTCCAGAGAGATAATCATTATCACTACCTGCATTATAGAGAAATACATGTTATTCCAGCCAATGCCAGTAGCACAGAATACGACATACTTTAAAGAGCAAAGAATTAGTTAGAGAAAGACTGTAGGGAAAATCTCCTGTCAGACAACTCTCTCACAAACATACACTTTCCCTCATTTAAAATTCATGAAGATGAAGTGCTGGGTTTTTTTCCCATCTCCAAGATGACTCCTAATACTCTTGCCAAAAGCAAGCTAACACCCTGTAATTGTTTTTCGTCTGAATTGCATGTCCAACCTGCTTGTTTTTCAAAGAACATTGTTGATGATGCTTTGATACCCAACTGTCAAATGACAAAGTACAGGGCAAATAAGCAGATAGGCATGATAAGAATTTTCAATCATTACATCTCTGTCAGCTTATAGAATGTGAGGGAAAAAAAAAAGAGGGAAAACCTAGGAGAGAAAAATTCTTTGGGATAAGAAGATGATTCCTATTTTCATTAAGAATAACTTAAAAAAAAAAATAATGAAAGAAGCTATTCATAAGAAAGATCCCCTGAGGCTTTTTTAATCTGTTATATTTCACATAGCTATAAAGGCTTTTTGAAAAGTTACAAAATGAAAGAGAATGGACAGAAAATACAAAGGCAGCTTTCTTTTTTAACAGAGAAACAAGCCTTTGTTGTGAGAGAAAAGCAACTTCTGAGTTTGATCTTCACACAAGACACATACAAATTGCTCAAACCATAAATTAGACTCTAAAGTTATCATCCTTTCTCCAGTTCATAGGCATACTTGAACTCTATACCTGCACTAAGCTCCTATTTTAATTCTTAGACATCCTATTTCATGTCATCTTGACAGATCTGTGAGGTGCAGCTTTGAGAAAACAGATCCACATGCAAATACATAAGGAAAGCCACTCTCAAAGTATATCAGTAATGGTCAGCCAGTGGAGAACGACATGCAGCTTTTACTGTTGAGGCAAATGCTTCATTCTATTATCTGAATTTAGTACAAAAAACTTGATTCTGTTTATCATGCTTGTGCATGTAAATTTAATACCTTCCCAGGTCAAATTATTGTTCTGTAATTAAATTCCCTGGTGTCTACAGAGCAGGGTCCGGAGACTGTGCTGCTTTTCTTGTTGTACATGTAACGTATGTGGCTTCTTCATTCTGGGTCTCTGTAACATTTTCTTTGTCATACTTGGGCACTGGTGGGTTAAGGGTAAGCAGGACATCCTGTAATATCTCCTTTACAGGTGAGTGAACATGCATGAAGAACATTGCATGGAAGAAAGAGTGCAAGGAGACTGTGTGGCAGCACAAGATTATCACAAAGCAGAACTAGACCTTACTGTGAAATGTTAGGAGAGCAGAGGTGGTGGTTTTTACCGAGATGTATGAAAGAAGATTTTTGTCTTAGTTTTCTTGCAAAGTTGTAAGAGCTACTGCCATTGTTCTGTTAGATGAAAGCACAAACATCAGTTTCATATTTAATACATACCCTTCTCTATTTTAAGGATTAGTCAAAAGACATCAGTTCTCATACTTCTTTCTTTTTCACACAGACTTTCCATGTACTTATGGATACTCGTATACTTCTGAGTAAAAAGAGACAGAGATCAAGAAAATAAGAGCTGTTGCATTTATTGAAAACCATTCAGAGAGAAATTGACTCAGGGCGTACACACTCAAATCTATATTTACCACAGTTTTACCACCTGAATATTGTCTAGTTGAGACTTCTCTTTGTCCCAGGTGGCACATTCATGGAATAGGAACAATGACACATAATTTCCCATGCAACACCAAGGCATATTGTATTTAGGTGTCACATTAACAAAGTGCTACATTTAGCAAAATGTTTTAAAGATGCCTAACTTAGCCATATTTATGTCTTTAAATATTGGCCTTTTAACTCTGACACAAGGATTAGCAAGTGTTATCAAGTACAGATTTGCTAAATACAAATTACCAAGTATGTGATTTTACTTTATACAAGGAGCCTTTAACTGCTACACAAGAGCTTGCAGGAAACCTTGAAACAAACCACAAAATATGCCTTTATTGTTTAATCTTTTCTCTCATTAAAGGAGAAAGAGCAGTGTGATTCAAAGATTCAGTATGAAGCACCAATCAATCAATTTCAGAAGTCATTGGTGTGTACAGACTGCCCATAGCTAGAAAAGTCCCACAGCCTATTACCATTAACACAGATTGTGCATTTGCTAAAACCTGTCTGACCCTTCAGTAAAGAGAGCAAGGAGAAGGCCAGACCAAGTCAGTGACAATAATGCCCTGAACTTCACATAAGTGCTCTTGATCTTATTGAATGGGTCACTGATGTACTGCTGTACATTAAGTACGAAGAACAACTGAAAATTACATTAATTGAAATTGTTAAATCAATATTTAACAGTATAGTTAGTGGCAGTTGACCTCAGATGTGCCTTTAATAAAACAAAGGTGAACTAGAACAGCCAGAGTCATAGGCAACCCAGTTATCTGAAATAGCATGAAATATGTATTTTAACTTTCTTCAAACCTGAACCAAATTAAATTAAGTTAAATCCCTGGATTTACACAAAGTGTTAAATCAGGATGAGGCTTTGATAGAGCTTACTTGAGCCATATGATGTTGAGCTGTTCATTATAATGAACTAAAGTGTAGATGCTGATCTGTCTGTGTACCACTGGCTGGGTGTTTTGAATGTCACAAAGTTAATACATTAATACGAAATACTGATAACAAGTCCTGATTCTGCAAGTGTAAAAGTATTTGTAGAATCAGCTGCAAACTAGAAGTTACATGCAGAAATTTCTAGTTTTTCCCCCCTCTTAGTATCTTCTGCTTTACTACTTTGGCACTCAGTTCCCAACCTTACTTTCCTCGGTGAGCATAAGTTGTGGCAGGAAAATGAGATGGGAGCTAATAGGCTTGGAGAGAAGGATGGATGGAGCTTCTTACTAGAGATCTAGTAGTCTGTAAACCTCCAAGAAGTAGGATGCTACCAGTTCTGTACCTGTGGTACTATGCTTACCAAAGGCAGTAGTCTAGGTTCTTGGCAGCCTGTTCCACCCTGTGGGAAGACATGATGATTCATTTGCCTCAGTCTATCTTGAGGAAACATCTACCTCTGGTAACTTTACTAACAAGAGACTAACTGTAAGTTTAATGTTAAGACCTCTGTAAAAGTCTACAGATATCAGAGGCTAAAACTGTGCTTAAGATTTTTGTAATTATGGATACAAGATTGCTTCAGAAATAACTGCTGTTTAGTTTTACTAAATGCAAATTTTAAATTCATCTCCTGAGCAGTAGTACTTTAAAGCCTTCACACCATTGGAGTGCAAGTCTTCTAGATGTCAAGAAAGGTATTCATGCTGATTTATGGAGAGTTAGTGTAACAGACAATGGTACTTTGCAGATACAGTGTAGAGTTCTGCTGTGTTGGATTTATTTCTGGTTTCTTCAGTACGCATCTGATGAGGCCCTGGAATCTTCCAGCATGAGCCAGAATTTGGAAGTGGTTTATTTTGCTAATAATTATTAAAAATGAAATAATTATTAAAAACTACATCCACTTAGTGTGAAAAGAAGAAAATAAATGTTCGTTCTGCAACATGTAGACTTTAAATATATGTTTTCTGTCAGTGCTGCTCTACACTTCCCTTGTTTAAGGAAGATTGTTTATTTTAAAATGTCTTTTTTTTTTCCCTTTATCAAAACACTTTCCTTCCTCTATGGAATCATCAGTGGAGGGTGACTTTATTATGCTAGTTTGCACTTCTCTGCCTTTTGTTTACTTGAATGTATTTTGAATAATCAAAGGAATAAAGGCACTTGGATGAGAATAGAAATGAGGTCCACAGATACAGAAAATGAACTGGTAGTTCACTTGATACAGGCGTAAGGTTTTCATTCAGTGGGAATACATTATGGGTCTCATGTGGTACATTAGTATTTGCAGCTTGGTGTTGTCACCACTGGGACCTGGGTTCAATTCCCGGTCGGGGAAGCCTTGTTGTGACCTAGTCTTAGAGAATCCTGCTCTGGCAGGGGGGTTGGACTAGATGATCTTTTGAGGTCCCTTCCAACTCCTAACATACTGTGATACTGTGTGATACAAATGTAGATGTCCCCGTATTAATGTAGACACTCCCATATAAACATAGACATTCCTGGCAGCTACTACATTTCCTGTAGCAAGAAACAGGTTCCTGCTACCACATTGTATTACATCTGAAGAAAGGATAAAGCACCTTCTCTTCACCTTGTGCAGTTTGTTTTAAGTGGTCACTCAGAAAACCAGTGATATAGAACTGGAAGAAATGAAAAATCCTAAAATTTCACTACCACATGTCTTTTCTGAGATGTTTGTGAAACTATTTTTAAACATATTTTAGAAGAATGAAAACAAATAGTAACAATATTAAGATAGGACTCTGCCACAGACAGGTTTGTCTGACTGGTTTTAATCACTGCACATCTAGCGCATTCCTCTCTCAATTGCATGAGCTGCATTCTCCACAGGGACTGACTCACAGAATCACAGAATCACAGAATCACTACGGTTGGAAAGGACCCTCAAGATCATCTAGTCCAACCGATAGCCCTACTCTACTCTTACCCCTAAATCATCCCCTGAAGAAACACATCTATCCTCTTCTTAAAAACCGCCAGGGATGGTGACTCCACCACCTCCCTGGGCAGCCCATTCCAATATCTCACCACTCTTTCAGTAAAGAAATTCTTCCTNGCTCCCCAGCCACCCCTCCCCGAGCCTGTAGCGCTGCTGGGGGTTGTTAGCCCAAAATGCAGGACCTTACATCTACCCTTATTAAAACTCATCCCATTGGTCTCTGCCTATCTACCCAGCCTATCTAGGTCCCTCTGCAGATCAACTATTTTGGGAAAATTAACGCTTAAAATATACAAAGCAGTAACAGACACAGAAAGCAGATTTAGGTCACTGTACTTGAATGTCCTTGTAACAGTATCCCAGGAGGCACCTAAGGTGCTGCTGACCTGGCAAGTGATACTCCTGAGCCATCCCCTGTTCATCCAGGATACCAGATCATAGTAGACAACAGGTAATTCAAAGAAATGTCGCCTCATTAATGATAATAGTATTGGATTAAGACATCAAATCCATCAGAAACACCTTAATCCATTCAATTTAAATAATAACCATTATTAAACCAGACTGCTTTCCATCATCAGGATCACTAAGTTACTAGTTTGGAAATCTAGATTCATCTAATTTTTTCACAGAGATCTTTCATTGCTAGCAAAGTATGTCAGATGTTCCTTCCTCTACTGCCTAACTAGCAGAACAATAATAATACTAAACAGAGAGAGTGAGGTTTCTTCTTGAGAGCAGGTGTTTCATAGCAATAAATACAATTTACATTTTAAGTAGTCCTAATCAAAACAATACTAAAAAACTGCAGAATATTATCTTGTCAGGCTTAAAAACTTCTATTATTTTGGGATCTCTAAATGTGTAAATCTTTGTGAATACCATTTCTTCCAACAGGCTGAAGCTCAAACACCACAAAATACTTTGTGTAATATTATAAATTATAAAAGTAATATTATCCACTACATATATTTAAGACAATCATCTCTACCATTTCCATTTTTTTGAGTGGGGAGAGGAAGAGATCAGGCCTTCTGAATTAGTTATGAAAGCCCATAATCATCTGCCATTATATTGCCTAGAAATTCAGTGACTTGAGGTCCTTCTGCAATGTTTCACAAGCAGCCTTGCTCCTAATCAGACTGAACATACCCAGTGCAATGCAAGCAAAAGGCTACATGCTTAAGTAATGCACATAGAGTGACAGATCCTAAGCTTACCGTTTCTAGACACAAAAGATTTTGTAATTAAACTAGACAGCTGTATGAAAGTGTCAGTCCAACACCCAGTTCCCTGACACAGGATGTTTTCCTTGTTGAAAGTTTTCAATAATTCAAAAGAAAAAGAGTAAAAAAAAAAATTCTTAAAAAAATAATACTCTAGTATTCATCCACCAGGAAGTATTAAGATATTTCTCCTAGTTCACATAATTCCACATCTACAAGCTTTATTGTATGCTTGCCCTCTAACTCCTACATAAATTTTCACTATTAGACACTACCAGAGACTTAGATCTCGAAATTTCACCTAGCATGGCCGTTCTTTATTCATCCTTTCTCTAAAGTAGGGAAAGAATGGTATTTTCAATTTTATGCAGGAAGCAGAGATGAGAAGTCATTTCCCCAGCATATAAGAAGGTAGTAACACAGTATTTTTGATTCCCTGTCCAGCACCAGAGACCAAATAAATATTGCCCCCATCTTAGATCTGAAGCCAATAAAATACCCACTAAACCCTAATGAAATTCCACGTTTCAGTGAGATGAACTCATTTAAATAATACTTAGCCTTCCAGAAAACTCCTTCAATTGCCATCTACTTCTTTAATCCCTTGACAAAATCCTAGGTCTTCTGCTACCAGCTTTCTAACAGTTTTCTATACTGAAAAGTCTTGTTAAATTACTCACACTTAAGACACCCTTGTCTATATACTTAACACTGCAGTATTTCTGAAATTTACAGCTTTATGAAATAAAACAAGGGGGTTTTGTTGGTGGTTTTTTTTTAATGATGACCAACTGAAGTAGCGGAGTAAGTCTGCTGACATTAAAAACCACAAGCTGGTCTTCAATTTACCATTTGCAAGTCAAGGCATCATTGGCCAGATAGCTTACCCAGAAAAACACATGGCAAGACTGATCAAAGTCATATTTAGCTATTGGAAAATAAGAATAACTTCCCATCACTTCCTGGGGCAGTTGAAAATAGCACATTTTATGAGGCATGAAATCATTGCAGTTTATAGTAGTATATCAGCTAGCTGCTTTTTAATAACAAGAACCATAACTCAACTGCAGCAAGTTACCACTTACTGAATCAAACCTGCTGTTATTAATATTCTCTTACACATATAAAAAACCCAAAATGAACACCAAACAAACAAAAAAGCAAAAAACCCCCAGCAAACAAAAAAAAATCAAAGCAAAACAGAAAAACCCAAACAAAAAACACACAATAAACCCCACACACAAACCAACCAAAGAGGACTGACTGCACTCTGGCACTATTTCCATTTACAAGGAACAAAGTAAAACTTTATTCAGCTTAATGTGTCTTTTTTAACAGAAAAACACATTTTCTTAAACAGCGCAGACTTCCCACTATTACTATGATATTAGAAATGACTGGTTAGGTAAATATTAAGGTTTAGATTGGATATTAGGAAAAACTCTTCATCAAAAGAGTGGTGAAGTATTGGAATATGCTGCCTAGGGAAGTGGTGGAGTCACCATTCCTGGAGCTTTTTAAAAAAAAGGGTAGATGTGGAACTTAGGGGGATGGTTTAGAGATAACAGTAGTGCAGGGCTGTTGGTTGGACTTGATGATCTTTTCCAACTGTGACACCACAGAATCACAGAATGTTAAGAGTTGGAAGGGACTTCTAAAGATCATTTAGTCCAACCCCCCTGCCACAACAGGATTTCCTAGACCTGGTCACACAGAAGTGTGTCCAGACGGGTTTTGAATATCTCCAGAGAAGGAGAATCCACAACCTCTCTGGGCAATCTGTTCCAGTGCTCTGGCACCTGAACTGTGAAAAAAATTTTTTCATGTATTCACACAGAATCTCCCATGCTTTAGCTTACAACCATTGCCTCTTGTCTTGTCACTGGGCTTCACTGAGAAGAGCCTGACCCCATCCTCCTGACACCCATCCTTCACATATTTAAAAGCATAGATGAGGTCACCCCTTAGTCTCTCCTCCAAGCTAAAGAGACCCGGCTCCCTCAGCCTTTCCTCATAAGGAAGATGTTCAAGCCCCTTCATCATCTTTGTGGCTCTGTGCTGGACTCTTTCCAGCAGTGCCCTATCCTTCTTAAAGTGAGGGGCCCAGAACTGGACACGGTATTCCAGATGTGGCCTCACCAGGGTAGAGTAAAGGGGGAGAAGAACCTCTCTTGACCTCCTAACCACAGCCCTTCTAATACACCCCAGAATCCCATTAGCCCTCCTGGCCACAAGAGCACACTGCTGCCTCATGCTTATCCTTCCATCCACCAGGACCCCCAGGCCCCTTTCCCCTTCACTGCTCTCCAACAGGTTAGTCCCCAATCTATATTCGTACATGCGGTTGGCCTTTCCCAGGTACAAAACTCGACACTTGGCCTTACTGAATTTCATTCAGTTTCTCCCTGCCCAACTCTCCAGCTTGTTTAAGTCAAGCTGAATAGTTCACAATTGACCTCACTACCCAATCAGCGAGACCACACTTCCTCAGTTTAGACGCAAGGATGTTGTGGGAGACAGCATCAAATGCTTTACTGAAATCAAGATAAACCACATCCACTGCTCTACCATCATCTATCCACTCAGTTATGCCCTCATCAAAGGCTATCAGGCTGGTCCAGGCCTTTTTCAGTATGAGTTTGGGCATTTGGCAGGGAGCCAGGTCCAAACCATCACAGTGTTCTGTCACCTTTCCAGGGATGGAGGTGAGGCTGACCTCTCTAGAATTACCCAGCTCCTCCTTATTGCCCTTTTTGAAGACTGGTGTGAAGTTTGCCTTCCTCCAATCCCCAGGCACTTCTCCTGTTCCCCAGGACTTACTAAAGACGATGGAGAGTGGCCTGGCAATGGCTTCTGCCAGCTCCCTCAGCACCCGTGGGTGCATCCCATCAGGTCCCATGGATTTATGGATGTCCAGATGGCTTAAATGCTCCATAACCCAGTCCTCAACCAAGCAAAACTCCTCCATTATCCTAACTTCTATTATCTAACTTCATCTGAGGGCTCAGGGGTCTGTTGTTCCTGAGGACAGTCTCTAACAGTATAGAGAAAGACAAAGAAGGCATTCAGTAACTCCCCCTTCTTTGTATCGCCTGACACCGAAGCACCCACCTCATTCAGCAGGGGACTTATATTGCCTGTAGTGTTAGTTTTTCCTGCAAGGTATTTGAAGAAGCCCTTCTTATGGTCCTTGCCCTCCCTTTCAATCTTTACTTGCAGGGAGGCCTTATCTTTCCTAGTTGACTCCGTACATCTTCTGACAACAGTCTTGTACTCTTCCCATCTGGCCAACCTCCCCTTCCATGATCTGTAGACTCTCTTCCTCCACTTGAGTTTGCCCAACACTTTCCTTCTTAACCATGTGGGTCTCCTGGCTCCCTTCCTAGATTTTCTACATGTTGGGATGATCTGATCTTGAGCCTGGAATCACAGAGTATTAGGAGTTGGAAGGGACCTCGAAAGATCATCTAGTCCAACCCCCCTGTCACAGCAGGATTCCCTAGACCAGGTCACACAGAAGTGCGTCCAGACGGGTTTTGACTGTCTCCATAGAAGGAGACTCCACAACCTCTCTGGGCAGTCTGTTCCAGTACTCTGTCACCCTCACTGGGAAGCAGTGTTGCTTGTGTGCTAACCAACTCTCTTGGGCCACTTTATCTTCTAGTTCCCTGTCCCATGAGATTTCTTGAAAAGATCAAAGTTGGCCCTACTGCTCTAAGGTTGTGATCCTACTAAGTATTCTGTTCCTACCACACAGGATCCTGAACCCTACCATTTCATGATCGCTGCAGCCAAGGTTGCCATCAACCTTTACCTCTTCAACCAGACCTTCCCTGTTAGTGACTATCAGGTCCAGCAGGTCTCTCCTCCTAGTGTGCTCATCCACCATTTGCATCAAGAAGTTATCATCAATGCACTGGAGGAACCTCCTGGACTGTGAATGGCTTTCCAGCAAATGTCTCAGTAGTTCAAATCCCCCATAAGAACCAGGGCCTGTGACTGCGAGGTTACTGTCAGCTGAGATGTTTCTATGTTTTTATGCTTCTAAATTAGATATTAGATTTGAAAAACCTGGCACAAAAGCTAACAAGGAATTTTCTTTTATACTGGCATAGCTGCTGATTAAAGCACCCTCTCCGGCTTAATTATTTTCATTCTAAATGTTCACTGAGTCTTTTTTAATTCATTATTTTTAGCTGTGAGATTTGGAAAAGTTTTACATCTCCTTTGAAGATTTAAGTCAAAAATCTAACAAGTAATGGAAGTATCATGTTTCCATAGTGCCTGGATTCCAGAAGTTCTTGATAGACAAGTAAATGTGAATCAAGGAACAATAAGCTTCTGTGAAGTGAATTTTTAGTTACCGCAATGCTCTCTTGCAGTTCACCAGAGCCAGGAATATCGTCCAGAATTTATTTTCTAACAGCTTTCTTTTCCTTTAATGCACCTTTCTATTAAAACCAGACATTTTATCATTAGTAAAGCTGAAGTGATACAAGCATATCCCTAGTGACTACATGTAAATTTCTGTTTACTGTAAAACTTCTATGAGATTTAGACTTAGTGTATTTATTACTTGGTTGAATTTGTTGAGGCATTACCTCTCTTCTGTTGACTGAACTTTGGAAAAAAAATAAGTATTTATTTCCTTTTCATTTCATCAGTGAATTGATTTCACTGCCACAATAACCTCTTCTAGTCAAATAATATGTGGAAATAACATTTTTTTAAAAGCCTACCTTTTGCCAAAAGGACAGATTGCTTTGATTCTGTCACTCATGGAAAGTTCCTATTCACAATCACCAAACAATTAAACAAACCTGATGCATTGCCCAAAACATCCCACATGGCACACACTAACTTTTATCTAATATCATATGTGCAGCTCCTTTACTGCAATTTACAGCTCCAATACTGCAATTTTACTGAAGCCAAAATAAAAATCAGCTAAAGAAAACTTTAAAATCTCAGTATTAAGACATAATTAATATTTCCAGCCAATTTTAAGATACTTAGACACTCAGCAGAACATCATGCTCAGTTACTCACAAGCGACCTGCATTTGTCTTCTTATGTATATTTCTTCCCAACAGAAATGCTTTATCCATTCAAATGAAGTTACATAAATCACAGTGACTTAGTTAAACTAAAGGTAATAGTAGTCAAAAGTCTTATGATGGCTGGAAGCATGATGTTGTGCTCTTGTTGACAGCTTCTCTTTTGTACAATGTAAACCTTAGCTAGCTATATAAAAGCAAGCTGCACTTGGAAATAACTGTTATTTGGAGAAGAATGAATTCTTTTCAGATCTCATTGTGCTGCACCAGGTCTTTGATTTGCATAAAACCTGATCACATTTAGTATCTGCTCATATAGCCTTGGTAAATCAGCATTGCTTCATCAGCACACAGATTATCTTTCTGCCTATATTTCTTCTAAGATCTTCTAAGATCTTCCTTGTTATAATTAGAATGTATCGTGCTTCAGTTTAAAGATATGCATACATATAATACTCATGCGCACTCATGTCTCCTAATTTCCTGCCTTTCTCTTCAGCTTATTCCGCAATGTGCAATAAATGGCTGTAACAGACATTCAGCATCTGAAGGACTCTTCTCTGGAAGCTGTAATGACTCATGAAGTGCACAGAATCTTGGTAAATGTGTGAAATGATGATCAAGCTTATCTGATTTTTTGAAAGGGTCCAATACTTGGTCTCACAGATGGATTTTTAATGTTTCAAATTATCTAGTCATACCTTTTCTTTTGTTCATTTTATCACAAAAGGTTTATTACTGGGTTTGCGTGCCAGTGTCTGTTCTGTGTTAGCGTGACAACAATAGTGTCTCATGCAAAGCTGTTGCTGTACTGTGACTACTACAACTCCTTTAGAGCCAAAAGCAAAGTCTCATGGTAGACTTTCACATCAAGAAGAGGCCATAGCATCATCCCTTCTTTTGTAACTAGATATTTTGTAATAGGCAAAAAAGAATTATATTAAGAGAATGTCCTCAATATACAACAAGCTGACAGGGAGTTCATACATTATTGGGAGAGGGAATGTCTTACTGGAGAATTTTGAACCCAAGCTACAAACTTGTCAGTTTTAAGAAGCTTAATTTAAGTGGCAGGTAAGGGAGAGTAAAAAAGTGTGAGCATCTTGTCCAGTAAAGTCACAGACAAAAATCATTATTTCAACCTTATTTAGTCCTATAAAGTCATATAATCACTTTCTGAGAGGTTGTCTCCACACTGTAAAGGTCAAATAAACAGGATGAGTATAAGCAGTTACATGCGTAAATATACATAGGCTATAATTAAAAGCCATACAGTAAGAGAGCTCCTCTTCAACCATTTTTCCTCTCCTTGAAAATAACCAAAATTGAGCTCCTGTTGTGGCATTGACGTAACTAAGAGCACAGACCTGCAGGGAGCCAAGAAACAGAGAACATATGAAAAAATGTTTTATTCAGCTTTATATAATTTACGTTCCTCACCTGGATGGCTGAATTTATTACACTTTTTCTGAAGCAAATTTTGGCTAAAGTGCCCTTTTCATGTTGTGTGAGTATGGATAAAATCTTCCTAATGAGTAAGAACACACTGAACTCACGGAATGCAGAAGATAGAAATAATGCTCCCTCTTATTACATTTCACAAGAAAATAAGTATCAAAACTTTTAGTCTCTGCTACATCTGTGTTAGAATGCAAACTAATTCTTTCACAGTCAACAGACCCCCACCAAGATAAAGCTTCCATGTCTCAGTCTCAGAACCTTTATAGCTGCACTGGATCACAAGCAATGAAACTCAACTTAGTAGCAGAAAGTAGGCTGATTTTTGGTAGAAGGTCCTATCAGGCCTGGGTTAGCTAAGTGCAGTGAGTGCCTCTGGAGTTCTCACAGCTGTAGCAGTGTTAAAGTAGGATGAGAAGAGGCTATTATCCAAGGAGAAAAGAAGAAAGGAGCTCTTAAAGGATAAAAATAATTTTTTTGTTTCTAAGTGATGATTAAGGAAAGTCTCCATTTATATTATAAACCAACTTGTTCTTAAAAGGACTGTAAAATCAGTTAGGAAGGATGTCCTGCATCGGAAGGTCTTGGTCTTGTTAGCAGTTGGTTTGAACCAAAATGCACACATCTCTGCATAAAAACTACAGACCACTGCTTCCCATTGTTGACAAGCTACAGCAAGTGGAACCTTTGCCATATGACACTAAAATAGAAATTCTTATTCATGTTCTCTTATTTTAATAAATCATTTTTCTTATTTTAAGAGATTGGTGCTCAAGCTCATAGACTTAGATTTTCAGAGTAATTACGCACCTGCTCTTGAACATGCCTGGAAGTATCATGTGTATTTGAAGTACAAAATTTTTTAGCTGCACACTTTGAACTTGGGCCAGAATTTCAGAGTTCAGTATGCAGCAGCTCCTAGTATTTCACTATATTCTGCTGCGTGATAAGTCCTTTCAAAAAATCTGACTACTGAAGCACCCATGTTGAAGTATAGTTCATAACTCACCCAAAGAAAAACCAATTTTCACAGCAACAGTCAAAATATTTATTAAATGAGAAACATTGCTCTGTCAGACTACAACAGTCTATGTACCATATTTCTGCTATTAGTAGTAAAAAAATGCAGCTGATACAGTGTACTTTTTACTACAAAATTTTCTTTAATTCTCTAATAATAAAAACAACTTTGTCAAAACTTTCTTAAAATTTTCAGACATCCAGCAAGTTTCAGAATCCATAGTTTTTGCTACAAAGCACCTGAAAATAAATGTGTGAAGTGGAGGTTACAGTGCCACCTTATCTACCTATCATATCATAATACTAATTTCCTTTTCAGTAACAATATGCAAATGCAAACACTCCTAAAAAATAGGTATAGTTTTGCTTTCAGTCCAGATCTTGATTCAGCTGGCTGAAAAAATGATACTATACATGTTAAATGAAAACTATATATGTTAGACAAGCAAAACCTACAATTTACTCGGTACGTGTTTGTAGTGTTATCCACCAAGGTAGCAACAAAACATGTCACAAACAACGTATCATCATTAGGATAGCCTCAAATAGGACCAATTTACATGCTGCATTACCCAAGTGGTATTTCTGATTAGCAAGTGATGCATTTATATAGAATTGATTATGCTTTACAACAAGATGAATAACACTGCTCATCACTGAAGAAGAGCACCCTACCTCATACTGGGTGAAATCAACTGCTCAGGATTTAGCCAAACATCACAATGGTCATTAGTGGGCTCTGTTTATTCTTCTGGATAGTCATTACACGAAGTACATTAGTCCCCTATGAGGGAAGGGTTGAGAAGAAATACAATGACCTTAACTGAATTCATGATTAAGAAATCATGGAAGGCAGAGAGAAAATGGAGCTGTTAGACCCTCAA
Organism: Galbula dea; assembly: GCA_013399015.1. NCBI lineage: Eukaryota > Metazoa > Chordata > Aves > Piciformes > Galbulidae > Galbula > Galbula dea. Next base: position 17,226 of record VWZX01000184.1, on the reverse strand, counting down.
AGAAAAAGGAGAAAACATCAAAAAACCCTTGCCTTCATCCCAATTATATGTCTCTCTTTTGAAGTTGTAGCCTGTGTTTATCACAGTATCACAGAATGTTAGGAGTTGGAAGGGACCTCGAAAGATCATCTAGTCCAACCCCCCTGCCAGAGCAGGATTCCCTAAGACTAGGTCACAACAAAGTTTCCCTGACCGGGATTTGAACCCAGGTCCCAGTGGTGAGAGCACTGAATCCTAACCACTAGACCACTAGATGCAACTCTTTTACGCCCAAGGGCCAATAGTCTAACTATTGCAGGAAAGTATTTATAGTTTGCTCTGTATATACAGGGACAGAGAAAAGGAGCAACCTTTAGAACTCAAGCTTTGACAAGCAAACAATCAAGAGAATCACAATTAAGCTGAGCCATCTGAGTCTTTAAATACAGAAAAATGAGGCTGCACAGAGTGGTGGGTTTATGAATGAAATGTTTTTCTTTACTTTTACATCAACCTGAGAACACCTTGATCATGGTTGCATTAAACTAGCAAAATAACATGGCATGCCAGCCACAGTAAAACTTTAAAGCACACTAAAGATCACTATCTGGAGTGCCCTCCACAGTTCTACTGAGTAATTTCAGAGGTACAGCCCTGCTTTTCTGAGAGAATAGCTTTGGGCTTGGTAACCAATGTCTGTGTGGACTCAAACATTGGTCAGTATCTGTTCCACGCAAGACAAGACACTGACCATAGTGGGTTAGTGAGGACTATGTTTCAACAGGTAACAGCTTACTCCTGTGTACTTTCTGTTACTCCTTTGTACACTGGCAGAAACCTATTCTGCAAGAAGTGGACTTAAATGTTACTTATCTTGTCTCATGCAAGTGCTTAAAGAAACATAATTTTGATCAATGCTTTTCACAGTTTGTCCAGGATTTTGGTACAGAAAAAAAAAACAGGGGGCAAGAGATAAAAAGGGGCGATACACAGCTAACTCACCTCACTTGAGGGAGTTTGGCAATCTCTTCCATAAGAGGGACAACAGAAACTACAGGGTCCTACTCTGTGAGAGCCTCTGCTGTTGGAGTCCTCAGGATATGGCAGACAGATTGTTGTTTTGTCACAGCAGGGCACAGGAGGTGTAAGGCCTCCTCCTACCTTTGTCCCCTCATCTGCATAGGGAGCAAAAGAGGCTGAGAAGGGCTTCTTCAAATACCTTGCAGGAAAAACTAATGATAGGGGCAATGTAGGGCCCCTGCTGAATGAGGTGGGTGCCTTGGTGTCAGGTGATACTGATGCCGAAAATTTGGGCCTTGCTCTGTTTCAATACAAAGAAGGGGGAGTTACTGAATGCCTTCTTTGTCTTTCTCTATACTGTTAGGGACTGTCCTCAGGAACAACAGACCCCTGAGCCCCCACGTAAAGTTAGGATAATGGAGGAGTTTTGCTTGGTTGAGGACTGGGTTATGAAGCATTTAAGCCATCTGGACATCCATAAATCCATGGGACCTGATGGGATGCACCCACGGGTGCTGAGGGAGCTGGCAGAAGCCATTGCCAGGCCACTCTCCATCGTCTTTAGTAAGTCCTGGGGAACAGGAGAAGTGCCTGGGGATTGGAGGAAGGCAAACTTCACACCAGTCTTCAAAAAGGGCAATAAGGAGGAGCTGGGTAATTCTAGAGAGGTCAGCCTCACCTCCATCCCTGGAAAGGTGACAGAACACTGTGATGGTTTGGACCTGGCTCCCTGCCAAATGCCCAAACTCATACTGAAAAAGGCCTGGACCAGCCTGATAGCCTTTGATGAGGGCATAACTGAGTGGATAGATGATGGTAGAGCAGTGGATGTGGTTTATCTTGATTTCAGTAAAGCATTTGATGCTGTCTCCCACAACATCCTTGCGTCTAAACTGAGGAAGTGTGGTCTCGCTGATTGGGTAGTGAGGTCAATTGTGAACTATTCAGCTTGACTTAAACAAGCTGGAGAGTTGGGCAGGGAGAAACTGAATGAAATTCAGTAAGGCCAAGTGTC
>VWZX01000184.1:0-11068 GCA_013399015.1 Galbula dea | reverse complement strand
ACTGGCAGCCAAGCCTCCTGCATCAACTGTGATTTGGTAGCCCTAGGTGAGTGTTTGACAAGTGAAGAGCCTCCCACTATGAGTGAAGAGCAGGTTCGAGATCACCTAGTGAGACTTGATAAGAACAAGTCTATGGGCCCTGATGAAATACATCCTAGGGTCCTAAGGGAATTGGCTGATGTAGTTGAAGGATCACTCTCCATTATATTTGGCAAGTCATGGAGGTCAGGTGAAGTCCCAGGTGACTGGAGGAAGGGTAACATCACCCCTCTTTTTAAAAAGGGTAGAAAGGAAGACCCAGAGAACCATAGGCCAGTGAGCCTTACCTCTGTTCCTGGGAAGATCATGGAGCAGATTGTCATGGAAGTGATGTTAAAGCACATGCAAGACAAAGAGATGATTCTAAGAAGCCAGCATGGATTTACTAAGGGCAAATAGTGCCTGACCAATCTGGTAGCCTTCTATGATGGAGTGACTGCAACAGTTGCTGAGGGAAGACTGACTGATGTTGTCTACTTGGACTTTTGCAAGACCTTCAACACAGTTTCTCATGACATCCTTATCTCAAAATTGGAGAGATATGGATTTTATGGGTGGACTATTCAGTGGATAAGAAATTGGACACAGCCAGAGAGTTGTGGGCAATGGCTCTTTTTCTAGGTGGAGACCAGTGACGAGTGGTGTCCCTCAAGGTTCTGTGTTGGGACCAGTGCTCTTCAATGTCTTTATTAATGACCTAGACAGAGGTATGAAGTGCACTCTCAGCAAGCTAGTAGATATCACGAAGCTGAGTGGCGTGGCTGATTTGCCAGAAGAAAGGGATGCCACCCAGAGGGACCTGGCCAAACTCAAAAAGTGGGCCTGTAAGAATCAGAAGAAGTTTAATAAGTCCACATGTAAGGTCCTGTATCTGGGTAGGGGCAATCCAAGATATATGTACAGACTGGGAGAGGAACTTGTTGAAAGCAGCAATGCAGAGAAGGACTTGAGGGTCATGATATATAAGCTGGGTATGAGCCAGCAATGTATACACACAGCCCAGAAGGCCAACAATATCCTGAGCTGCATCAGGAGAGGCATGACCAGCACCTCTAGGGAAGTGATTCTGCCCTCATGAGGCCCCACCTGGAGTACTGCATCCAGTTCTGGGGTCCTCAGCATAGAAAGGATGTGGACCTGTTAGAGTGGGTCCAGAGGAGGGCCACAAAGGCCCTGATCAGAGGACTAGAGCACCTCCCCTACAAGGATAGGCTGAAGAAGTTGGGGTTGTTCAGCCTGGAAAAGAGAAGGCTTCGAGGGGACCTTATAGCAGCCTTTCAGTACCTTTCTATCCACAAAAGAAGGTGAATGGAACAGACTTCTTTACAGCATAAAGCACATAAGCAGAGGAGATGCATTAATCATATACAAAAAGCAAAAAACAAGGTAAAAGCTATGTAAAAGCAAATGTATAAATGCAAAACTACACAGATTAACAAAATGAATATTTTGGGCCATTGAAAAGAAAATGGAAAAGGTGCGGCCTACTGGGCCACATGGTAGATGGCCACATGGTAGCCGTGTCACTGCAGTAAAGCTTGCAGCAAAGAAAACGATACATACACTATGAAAGCAAAACCTTTTGAAGGAAAGTTTCTGCACTTCATGACAGTGATGCAATGCAAAGTAGCACAAATAGATGGTTTGTAGAACTTAGGGCTAGCACCAGATGCAAAGACAAGGCAGCAGCAGGCAAAGAGTAAATTCAATGCCAAATAGACAGTAAAGTATCAGAAAGTCTGAAAAGATACAAAAAGATCTATGTAACAGGGGGAAAAAGTTGCCACCAAAAGTAAAGTTATTCATCTTACAAATGCAGTATTAGGACAATGTAAACTATAAAGAAGACCCTGAGGGGAAAAAAATCAATAACAAATAAAGATGTTAAAAATTTAGGCAGTAAAACAAGTATATAAACCATACAGTAAACAAACAGACATGCAATCAAAGCTACCAGCACTAACAACATTCTGCTAGGGCCCATAATATTCACTGGCATCTCTACAAAGGTGTTACAGATTATGATGACATATGTACAGGACAGGAGCATCTTTTCCATAAACATACTAAATCAGATAAAAATACTTCAAGCATCCAGTTCGCTGATTGCTTTTGTGATATTAAAATAGTGGAAATAATAAAGAAACCAAAAACAAAGTTAATATTGGTAACTCATGAGTGCCAAAGAAACATTTCAAAAACAGGAATGAGAGTCATGAACAGATTAGTCAGTGTTTGCAAGGTTAAGAAACAAGTGAGTTTAAGCCAGATTTTAAAAGTTACAAAAGAATGCCCCAAAGAAATCTTTCATTAATTGTCTGAAAAAGTAGCATTCTCACTTCCCAAGGTTTGCACAGTAAAAAGTGCCAGATGCAAACACTCTGCTGATTTTGTATCTAAAACAACAGTTCTGCAGCACACCAAAAAGATCTGGACCACCTGGGAAAACAGAAAGTAAAAAAAGCAGATGTTTCAAGAGATAAAAAAGAAGACCGAAAACAAACTATGATTGATCATTATTTGCTGAATTATTTGCATCTGATATTCTAAAAAGGATCAGTAATTGAATGTTTTAATGTCTTGGACTATAAAGATCAGCAACTGAGAAAACTGTAACTGTATGTTAAAGCATTGAATTCTCTGAGACACAGAATTCTCTGTGAAATACTTTCAAGCTATCTGGGAATTAATGACAAGCTCTGGCTGGGTTTGACTTTCCAGTCAAGCCTACTACAGACCAAAGATATTCAGTATACAGTGAGCAGCTGGTGACACATTCCAGGAAACACAGCACAAGCAGGGAAACTGAAAGCATTTCAAGTTTTGGGGAGATGATAGGGGAGTACTTCATTGGCTGACAGACATATGCTAAGGCTCTGTAAGCAATAACAGCATGGCAAATTATTTTGGAAAAAAAAAGACAAACTTGCTTTTCAGCCACTAAACACAAAATCCCTTGTTTTACCTTGCAACCTATTAAGTCAAAATATGAATGTCAAAAGGGAACTACCTAGCATGCTAAGATAAACTACTGCTGATTTGATTTTAATTTGATTTGGGAGAGTGAGGGCACACAGAGCATTCAGGAACTCATATGTTTAGCCAGCGCTCAGGCAGGATCAGGGCATCCCCAGGTGATATGGTCACTATCCTCACCGTCATGGACAAATTCCATCACCCATATGCCACTGCCTTAGAGGCACAGACATAACTGAAATGAATATATGTATTTCCTATATTGATTCTGTTGTGAAGACAACAGCCTCTGACTGAGAGGATTAGGCAGGTTTGATCATGACCACCTTTGTCAGCACCATGGCAAAATCATGCAGGACATGACACTGGAGGCTTCATTCCGACTTTTAGGAAAAGGGTGTCCTGCACATGTTCTCTGCACAAACCAAAGACAAATGTTTGCAATGCTTCAGAAACAGGGTGTTTTTGACAACAGATGACTGTTCACTAGCAGCATGTTTACACCGCTCAGCTAGGAATTTAGTCATATAACTCCATCACTGTACCACAGCCAGCCAAAAGCCAAAGCTGGGCCAGCAGCTAAAATTTTAGGCTCTTAACAGAGGCTTGAAGCAAATAAACATGTCAAAGTGACCCTTGAAAGAAATAACTGCACAAGAAATCTCATTAACAATGTCTCAATATAATACTCAGTGCCAAGCTGCAAGTCTTGCTATGTGCAGCAGGACACAAAATTGGAGTCAAGCATATAGAGTGTACCTTAATGGTGAAACAAAACCTCCCATGGAATATGTGAGGAGAAAACCAACTTCTCAGGATAAATCAAGTTCTGATAAATTGCTGCTTAAGTAAAACAAAAAAACCCCGTGCATTCTGGTCTGGTTTGTTTTCAATTTAAGTGAATAGGTACACATTTTTTCAAAACTACTAATATATCCACTCATTATGAATACAAGCATCCATGAAATATGCTGAGTGCTAGACTAGACCTGTAACCCAGAGAAAGCATTTGCACTAGTAAGTAGCTAACATCATTGAAGACATCCTCAAAAGCACCACATGCCCACAAAAAAGGGCAAGACAATCTACCAAAAGTCAAGTCCTACTTCAAATGACCTACAAATTACAATACTCCATTCAGTGTTAAGATATAAAAGAAAAAGCTTTCAAATTCAGAGAAGAAAAACTTAGCAACCAAATAGAGGTGAACAGTGAATTTAAAAGAATGAGGATAGTTGATGACAACACAAGTTTCACTATAATGAGAAAATACAACATAGGTAAGCAAGGGACAGTAGCTGCATTTAAACAGGGCAAAAGAGCTACCTGATGAGATGTTGTGTAGTATGTATGCATTAAGGACCTTAAAATATTGCACTCAGAGGCCACATACAAAAAGCAGAACTGCTGCACTAGCTTCGTACCCTCACTTTGCACTTCAGCGGTGAGCACATTCACCTTAGCACTGTTTCTGAAGGCTAATGTGTTTTAGCTTTCAACACAACTACTCCAGAGAATCACATTGCACCTTCCACACCAGTCTATTTGTCCAAAGCGAAGAGGGTCTCACAGGGAGAATGATGAACTTTACAGATGGCAGAAATGAGTGAAGAAAATTATTCGAGGCTTTCAGCAGGATTTCAAGGCATAGAGCAAGTAGAGACATTTATCTTATTCAGTATATAGCTGGCAACATATGAAGACTTTGTTTTGTAAAGCTGCTCCAGTAGCACAGTTAAGGTTCAGTTTCTTTTTCAATGCTTAAGTCCATTCATTTTATTTTATCCAAAGCAAAAATTTATTCCTCATATAAAAGACAGCACTGGCTTCTAGAACACCAAATTAATCTTTACAGAGTTTGCAGGTAAAACTATTTTGCAAATGAAAATTAACTAAGGCTTGGGTTATTTAAGAAATATAGCATCTGTTGATCTTTTTTAGCATCAGACAAGCTGAGAAGAGCACAGTAATTTGAAATGTTCTGTATTAGGTTGATACTAAATACTTCAGTTTTTCAATGTTCAGGTAAAATAGTTTTTAAATAAAATGAAATGAAAGCTGATGTCTTAAGTTACAACAAATTAATATGCTACGGAGTAGTTCAGAAAAGCAGTTCTAAAAATGAACCACATCAATTCCACTCATCTCCAGTCATTCTACTAAACTTGCTTCTACATTACACCTAAGTTTATTTACTTTTATCATCTACAAGTCATAAACTAACTGCAAGAACTTCTCACCAGTGGTAGCCTGCAGCTCATCTGTGGGCCTCACTGAGTGGGCCCCACCTAGAAAGAGACAAAAGAGGAGCTTGACCTCTGCAGGACCCCACCATAACCTTGAAGCAAGGACACACAGGAGAGGCACAGAGATAAACAAACTTTGAATAGCCAATGGCAACGGGTTGGTAACAGGGGGTAACCAATGATGACACGATGTTTGTGTTGGATGCTGACCCTGGAGGGTATACAGGTGGAACTGTGGTAAGTAAAGATTGCTATTGCTGCAAAAGAACTGTGTCGTGGCTATCTCCTATTAACAACACTCACCTAACTACGTCCATGTAAAATACCTTTAATCTCAACCAATGTTTTTTTAATATCATCAATCTTAAGTAGTTATGAAAAGAAAAAAAGACCTTGCAATCAGGTTGGAGCAACAAGATTTTAAACCATAGAATCACAGAATCACAGAATGTTATGAACTGAAGGTACCCCGAAAGATCTAGCCCAAACCCCCTGCCAAAGCAGGATTCCCTACAGCACAGAATCACAGAATCACAGAATTACAGAATCATTACTGTTGGAAAGGACCCTCAAGATCATCTAGTCCAACCTATAGCCCTACACTACTCTTATCCCTAAATCATCCCCTGAAGAAACACATCAATCCTCTTCTTAAAAACCTCCAGAGATGGCAACCCCACCACCTCCCTGGGCAGCCAATTCCAATATCGCACCACGTCACATTGAAACGTGTCCAGATGGGTCCTGAATACCTCCAGAGAAGGAGACTCCACAACCTCTCTGGGCAGTCTGTTCCAGTGCTCTGGCACCTGAACTGGAAAAAAATTCTTTCTTGTATTCACACGGAACCCCCTATGCTTCAGCTTACAACCATTGCCTCTTGTCTTGTCACTGGGCTTCACTGAGAAGAGCCTGACCCCATCCTCCTGACACCCATCCTTCACATATTTAAAAGCACAGATGAGGTAACCCCTTAGTCTCCTCTTCTCCAAGTTAAAGAGACCCAGCTCCCTCAGCCTTTCCTCATAAGGAAGATGTTTCACTCCCTTCATCATCTTTGTGGCTCTGTGCTGGACTCTTTCAAGCCTTTCTCTAAAGATTTAGAACTAGAAATATCTTAGGGTGACAGCTGAAATTCACATGTAACCATGAACTCAGTAACATAAGCTGCAAGTAAAAGTAGTATTATGAAACTGCCATTTTTGAGATGTGTGATACACACTTAAATGCATTAGATTATTTATCTAATCTACATGCATGCCACAATATCGCATCCCAGAGCGGATTTCAGAACCCTAAAGGTTGTTTGATTTTTGGTGTTTGTTTGTTTGCTTGACACACATACACCAGGTATTGTGCATCCTCCTTGCTTTTATCATATCTTAGAATTTCTTTAACATCTTACTAACATCACACAAACTTATTTAAGACACGAATTTTCACATCTGCTTATTTGCACTTTTTCTGTTAGTAGCACTGTGGAGATAGGAGGAAAAATATCTTCTAGTACATAGAACTTCAGAAAACCTAGGTATATTTAAAATTCAACAAAAAATGTACACTTTCTATCACCTTATCTCTTTCCCTTGCAAGGGCAGATAAATACAAAAATAAACAAGGCCTCCATTTACACATGAAAATATAAAATCAATATAATCAAATGCTAGTGAATGGAAAATGTTAAATATATTCTTTACATTAGAAAATTGTACATTTACAATGTTTTCTAAGATAGATTACCCAGAATACAGAAAGTTTTGACAGGTCTGGTGTATGTGCCCAGGCATTCAGAATAAAGCATTGATATCTAAATAATTGATTTGAGCTCAATAAGAAGTGAGACTAATTTGCTATGTATAGAATTAATAGAAGTATTTGAAAGAACAAATCATCAGAATCTACAGTTCCAAGTAATTTATTCCTCATTTTCATTTCTAAGATTTCTAGAGTACCCAGTAATAAAAATTTGAAGTGGGTAAGAGGGTAATTAGGTTTTGTGTCAACCTCTGTATGGATTCTCTTTTTCTGACAGTACTGGGAAGCTACACTGCCAGAGCATAGGAAACTACAGAGTCCCCAGTGGTAGGAAAATGAACACTATATGCCTGATTTAAACAAAAGACTCTTCTCAGTAGTTTTCTAGGACATAATAAACTGCAGTACACACAGTCAACTTTACTCTGGCAGAGGAAGTAACAAACACATCCAGGTTTTTTGAATTAAGGTTTATTGCTTTTCAGGAACTGATTTGCTTAAATACCTTACTGCCAGTAGTAATAAACTCTGTACTTAGTCCTTGTTTACATTTATGGCACAATTTTACTCTTAAAGACATGTAAAAGAAAACATATGCCCCATCACTTTAGACTGTCTTGCTGTTTAACATCAGCTGTAATGATATTTTGAGAGTCTGACTGGAAGCCTGGAGTTTCTCTACATGATGTCCCTCAGTCTCTTGGAAAACATCACAGAATGCCTGCCGTGTAAAATTAGGTCTAATCTTAATTATCTTGCTGTCTATTTCCTGAGTTTAATTAACTTTTCTGAGTGCTTTTCTACACTGCAAATGAGGACAAAACACATTTTACCTTATTCAGCATTTCATAATTTATTTTTCTTCAGTTTCTAGGACTACAAAAAGCTTTTCACAGTCCTAATTGTTATGACAAAAGCTATAGATTTGAAAGAAAAGCTATGACAAAAAATTTGAGAACGTACAGCCATGTGTACGTGCATACAGAAAGGCAGAAATCTGCAAATGTGGGGAGATAATCCATTCTAGTCTCTAAATGAACTGACTTTAAATAATCAAGTATCTTTTTAAGTAAACTCAGATTACAGGATTCTAATCATAGCTATTATAGGTCATATGACTGGTTTAGGTCCTGTTGTACCTGAAGTACACATTGTCTGCAGTCCACAGTGCTCAAATAAGTTCAGAATAACACTGGAGATCATTTGCATGGCCAAGCCTTCTCCCTTACTGTTCATCTGAATTTTCCCATTATCTGGACACTTTTATCACAAGGGAGAACACCACAAGGAAGGTTGAGTATATATTGTAGCATTTCACTTTCCTACTGCTACAATTCCTAGCAGAATTTCCAAGTGGATGGGAGAAAGGCTATAGATGTTATCTACTTGGAGTTCAGTAAAGCCTTTGACACTCTCTCCCTCTATACTCTCCTAGAGAAGCTGGCAGCTCATGGTTTAGACAGACTTACTCTACAGAATCACAGAATGATAGGAGCTGGAAGGGACCCCAAAAGATCATCTACTCCAACCCCCCTGCTACAGCAGGATTCCCTAGAGCAGGTCACACAGAAACGTGTCCAGATGGGTCTTGAATATCTCTGGAGAAGGAGACACCACAACCTCTCTGGGCAGTAGTTTATATGCTCTGGAATTCAATTCTCATCAAGAACTGCAGCCAAGCATACACACACGTGTGTAAACCTACTCAATATACATTTGAAGAAGAATGGAAATACCTATGCCCCTATCTATTTTGAAAAAAAGTGTCTGGCCAAGGAGGAAAACTCAAACCATGTAATCATATCTTCACATTTACTCACAGAGAGCAACAGGCAGATAAATGAAGTGGAAGAAAGAGACACAGAAGTTCAACAAGCTGCTTTTGTACAAAGAGAAAAAGTGGCTGAATTTTAGAAATGAGTGTACGTTTCATACACATGCATGCTCATGTACAAAGCAGTATGTACTTTCTGCTGTCATCTTCAATATGGAACAGATGATTAGGTGTGAACAGACTGAGGGACTAAGCGTCATGTAGGGTAAGTGTGAAAAGAAAGTAAGCTAACTGTATCACCATAAAGCTTTCAAATTCTACTTGCTTGTTGAAATAGAGCAAAATGAACAACTAGGGAAACAAACAAGAATTAAAATAAACCCTGATAAATAAGTCTTGGTAACAGCAGCTCAAAGCTTATTTGTCTCACAGACTCATTTAAAAAAAGAAAATTTCTAGCACCAGTCAGAAAAAAATTTGCTCATGTTTGCATATGCAGTGAGCTTCCAGGTATGTGTCATGATTGCTAGAAAATATATTAGAGGTTTATTTGATCTAGATGAATGGAAAAAAAAAATCCTGCATCTGCTGAAGCCACTAACAGCTTTGATACTTTCAGGTGAGCCTCTTCCGGGTTTTGTCTACTTTCAATAACATATATCCTGTCAGTATGTAGAAATAACAATGAAACAGTATTTCAGAGGGTAGGAAAAAAGCCAATACATAGCTAAAGAAAAACACAACACTTACAGCATTTTTTTTCCTGTGGTTTTGCTTTTTCCTCTCAGTGTGTGTCCTGATTGTTTTTTACAGTTATGTAGTTACAAGAGCTATCATTCAAATTAATATGAATTTCACATATGAGCATATGCTTTCTGTGGGCACTAGCAGTGTCAGCCGAGCTCCAGAAACTGGTGACAATGGGCAATTTCAATTTAACAGTGGAACAGAGCAGGATATACTCTAGTTCTTCCCAGACAAGGGGGCATCCTTTCAAAACAAGATGGCAGCTCAGATAGGAAATGACAGAGAATAAAGCTGGAAATCAACTTAGGTGATGATAATAATAAAAATAACATTTCTGGTTCTTAGGAAGGAAGTAATGGGAAACAAATCAAAAGCCTTCATGAAAGTAAACTTCTATAACCTTATAGATGTGGTCACTGAGGTCTCATGGGATAGATGCCTAAGGAAGAGAAGGGGAAAAGGAGAGTGGGTAAGGCTTAAAGGGCACACGTGCAATGCAGTGAAAAGATAAGGAAGGCTTGGAAGACACCAACATTGCCAATTCAGTTTTCCAGTGACTTCAAAACGAACACTCAAAGGAGAAATTAATTTTAATTATTCTTTAATATTAAAAAAAATCAGAGAACAAATCTAGAAAGACCAATCTTTGAAGAGTTATGGAAAAACTAAACTTACTTGCTAAGTAATTTTATAAGAAGACAGACACCAAAAGAGCTGGTTTGATACACAATGCAGAGGAAGTGCTGCTTCACAGTTCTCAGTGACTGATGTATTCAATACCAATTTGCCTCCTTCTTCACTTAAGATGTGATTAATGCATAACATGACCAGCCCCAGTGATGGAAAGATAAGTACTCCAGCCGCTTCAGGTTAAAAATAATGTTGGATGTTTTCAAGGTGCCACTGCTTTTGAAATTCACCTCTGAATATACTGATGTTGGTGCCTTCATGAACAGTGGAGCCCATCTAACAGCACACTGATGTTGAGAGGGGAGGAGGAATACCTGCCTCCTTACAGCAAGGGGTGGATTATTGGCCCATTCTACTGTCCTAAAACCAATGTTGCAAAAGGCCAGAGTAGGCAGCTCCAGAACAGCTAAGTTATCTTTCAAATTTCAAAAAGGACCTGGATGAGCTAAGGAAATTGAGAAGGCACAAAAACCACCTGGTGTCTACTTTAAAACAGGGAAGAATGAAGTGGAGAATCTGAGACTTAAGAGCCCTGTCAGCTTACCTCCACTTCCTAGAAAACAGGAGAAAAAGTTTAATCCCCACAAAGGCAAAAAGGGAGTGTGTCCCACAGACATAATATCAAGTTATTCACACTTTCTCCCTCCCTCCAAAAGAGCACATATCCTCCTGAACAGGAGGGAACTAGTCAATGTTAATATCTTGACTTTAAGCATCAATCATAAAGCTATTTCAGATTACATTCTTGTAAGAAATAAGAAAGCAAGTTAAGGAAGGAAGCGTGTAGGACAAGCTTGAAAGCTTGGGTGTGCAGGTGGTATTTTGATCAATCCTTCAAGTA